>JAXCGZ010009966.1:0-59054 GCA_037179515.1 Halocaridina rubra
TCATTATTATTATTATTATTATTATTATTATTATTATTATTATTATTATTGTTGTTGTTGTTATCATTATTATAATTTTTATTATTATTATTATTATTATTATTATTATTATTATTATTATTATTATTATTATTATTATTATTATTATTATTATTATTATTATCATTATTATTTTTGTTGTTATTATTATTATTATTACTTCCCGGGCTGATTTCTGCAGCGGGTTGATATGAAACGAGAGAGAGAGAGAGAGAGAGAGAGAGAGAGAGAGAGAGAGAGAGAGAGAGAGAGAGAGAGAGAGAGAGAGAGAGAGAGAGAGAGAGAGAGCAACGTCTCCCATGAAATGCATTTGGAAATATTCGTTTTCTATGTTTTAAGCAAAATACCCGATTCATGACAGACTTTAAAATCATATTTAATAGTTGTTTTTTTTTCTTTCTTTTTCATACTGAGGGCTCGCTATATAATTTCCTGTATGAAACATTTTCTCTAGTCTTTCCTCACGCTCTCTGCAGCGGAAGTGGAACCCCCCCCCCACTGGAATACCTACTTTAGCATGTTCTTCCCGCATAGAATCGGGTGTGTTTTGACTCGGCCACCTCTCATAATCTTGTATATATATAAAGAGAAAAAGAATTATAATTTTTAGATAGTTTATTAATTAGGTATGCATTATATAGTTCATTTATTCAATATTTATATATTTTAAATTCTCTTCATCATTTAATTTTATTTTTTTCCAAACCTTAATTTATGGCCCTATGGGACCCTATATGCACTATTAATTATATATTTATTATTGCGATTATGGTCCTGCAGTGCACCAACCAGGACTCCAAACATTATCAAAATTAGCTGGATCTGCCTCAGGGACATCTGGAGGATAATCAGCTGGAGAGTACCTCAGGAACTCCTGCTGCAACTCATTCAGGAGATCACTCACAAGGCCTTCCTCGGTTTCTGCCAAGTTGATGCGTTCTTCGGGATCATCTGGAATAACATAAGTATTTTTGCATTTGTGTACATGTTGATATATATATATATATATATATATATATATATATATATATATATATATATATATATATATATATATATATATATATATATATATATATATATATATATATATATATATATATATATATATATATATATATATATATATATATATATATATATATATATATATATAGATATATATATATATATATATATATATAGTTTTTAAAGCCTGCACATACTTTGCATTATTATTTTTATTATTATTAATATTTTTTTCCAATATTTCTATTGCACAAAGTGATATGGGTGGCTTCTCTCCAAGTGAGGAGCTGAGCATCGCCTGTCTCCCATAGTTTATGCTTTCTTTCTCTCTTTTTTATTTCTTTTTCTTTTTATGGTCACTGATGGTATCTCTCCAATAGAGGAGTTGAGAGACCCTTTAACCCATAGTTCGTGATCTCTTTTCCTGAGAAATAGGGCAAGAATTTGCCTTCCTAATCCTTTGTGCATCATAAATGTCGAGTAAATGGGGCGGATTGAGGGGACTGGGAGTTACTCCTTTTGTATTTTCCTCCAGTAAATCATCTTAGCGCAGTGCTTAGAGCGTTCGATTCGGGAAATGACAAACCCGCGTCTGCCTCACCGCGATGCGTCAGGAAGAGCATACAGCCTTATTCTCTAGCTCCAGTTTATATTAATTCCCTCTTGAACTAGCCTCCTGGCTGGTACAGTGGTAATGCGCTGGCTTCGCATTCGCGAGGTCCACGGATCGCGCCTCGTCCAGGCAAGAGAGTTTAAGCTGTTTACTGGGGATGTTACTGCTGTGGCTGGGCACCACAGTAGGGGTTGGGGCCTGTGCCGGCTGGCGACCACCCTATGGGTCCTCCATGACCCGTTTCACCCATCCGTGGGTGAAGAATCTAAAACAAAACATCTTGAAATGGGATCTATAGTGGCACAAAGCGAAAATAATAAGAGTCAAAGTTTTGCTTTGACACTAAAGAGCAGAGTGCCATCACCGGATAGAAGAATATTACACCTTTTAGGACATATCTCACTTTGCAAATGATAAAGTCTGATTTTGGTGTCATTCGTGATAGGGAGATCCGATACTAGGAAAGTCCTCTTATCCAAATGTAATGATGCGATGGTCACCGTCTCCGAGTCATCTTCATTGCAGTTGCTGTTGACGTCAGAGGTCGTAATTTTTCCCTCAGGAGGTTCTGTCCAAGAACCGCCACCTTGTTCTCCTACTAAGAGCTTGTAATCACCTTTCCTGATGGATAATAAATGGAGATTATGGGCATAACTGTCTCTCACATAACTTATGTGTACTTCTGTGTAAATGTAATTTTGTGCATACATGTAATTATTTAAACTGTAAATACCTAAGTGTGCTTACGGGAAAGAGTCCCAATTTCGTAACTTCCTGTCTCCAGGTCGGTTCCATTTTGTACTTATTGATACTTATCATACTTGTCCTTAAAACTATGGGTTGAGTTTGCATTATCCACCTCCTCACTAAGTGAACTCCAATTATCAACTACTCCTACATCCTTACATCCTGCAAAGAAGCTTTCTTACGAAGCTTCAAACTATGACCTCTAGTTCTATTGCCAGCCATATCAAAATAGCGATCCCTATCCACTCTGTCATAACCATGAAGAAATTTAAAAACCGTCACCATTTCCACTCTCATTCTTCTAGCTTTGAGTGATGGTAGGTCTAATTCCCTCAAGCTCCCATCATAACTAAGATAGCGTATTTCTGGCACCAGTTTCGTGATAGGTCTTTGAACTTTTTCAGCATAATCATGTGCTATTTTAAGTGTGGATTCCAAAAGGGGGCTGCATATTCAAGTTTTGGCCTAACATAGGTTACATAAATATTTCTGAACATTTCCTTGTCCATGTGCCTTGTCTTTTACATTTGCAAAGAATGCATATGTTGCCCTTACTATACCATTTATATGAATTTCTGGAGATATATCAGCCAGTATGGGTACTCTTATATCACTCTCATTCTCTGTCTCTTCAAGATCTGCTTCTACCATTGAGTAGTCAATCTTGGGCTTTCTTGCACTTGCACCCATTCTCATTACCTTACAATTTAAAGTATTGAATTTCATAAGCCACTTTACTGACCACTCATGCAAACTATTTCGGTCTTCCTGAAGTTATTACCATTATTGTCGTTTCTTACTTTCTTCACAATCTTTGCAACATCTGCAAACATATTCATGAATGTATTTACACTCTGGTAGGTCAATTACTTATACAAGGAACAAAAGTGGTTTTAAAGCTGAACCCTATGGAATCCACTACTAACTTTTCTCCATTCAGACACTGAGTTTCTTACTCATACCCTCTGTTCCCTTCCTTCTAAGTAAGATTTTATCCATTCCAAGACATTTCCATCTATTCTCGCCATTGACTGCAGCTTCTTAATATGTCTCCCCTGTGGGACCGTGTCATATGCTTTCTAGAAGTCTAGGAATATGCAATCTGCCTAGCCCTCTCTTTCCTGTAAGATTTGGCTTACCTCATCATAAAATTCTAATAAGTGTGTTGCTGTTGATCTACCTTCTCTGAAGCCATGTTGTCTCACTGACAAAAAGTTGAAGGATTCCAAGCGAAGAGAGATATGTTTCCTTAGTAGTTTCTTCATAACTTTGCAAACTATTCTGGTCAAGGAAACAGGTCTAAGGTTTAGAGCTGCATCCCTCCTTCCCATTTTGAAAATAGATGCCACGTTTGCTTGTTTCCAGTATCTTGGTATCTCCCCTGACTCCAGCGACTTTCCAAATATGATAATTAGTGCCACTGATATTGATTTAGCGCATTTCTTAAGTACACAAGGAGATATATCATCAGGACCTGTAGTTTTATGGGCATCTAACTCCATCATCGCTTTGCATACAACTGTGATTGAAAAGATGATGTTTTCTAATACCGGCCCATGAGCTCCTATCTCTGCAATCTGAGGAGGTAGGGTATTTTCTACTGTAAATACTGACTGAAACTCCTTGTTCAATGCTTCGCAGACCTCTTCATCTGTCTCAGTGATGCTTCCATCCTCTCTCTTTAGCTTTAAAACCTATTCTTTTACCTTCAGTTTTCCTCTGATAAAGCTGTAGAAAAGATTGGGATTTTCCATAGCCTTCCTGATGAAATTCCTTTCAAAATCTCTCTCTGCCTTTCTCCTTTTACCTAGGTAATCATATCTTGCTCTTTTATAAATCTGCCCTGCATTTATGTTTTTTATCCTCCTATGCCTTTACCAGCATTAGTCACTCTACTCCTTAGCTCTCTTACACTCATTGTTGAACCATTTCTCTGTTGCATTAATAATTCCTTTTTCGGTAGAAGGCATGCAACAATCTACTACCTTCCCATATTCCTCACAAAAAATGTCGTGCATTTCTTTTACAGATTTGTTGTTGAATAGGGTCCTCCAGTCAATAACTGCAAAATGTTCTTTAATTTTTATGTAATTTCCTCTCGGATAGTTCCTCCTTGTGTCCTCAGTGCATCTACTTTCATGTAGAACATCTTTGATGATGTACTCCATCAACAACACGCAGTGGCCACTCTTTCCAATTGGTGGTTCATATTAATTTTTTTCAATATCCAATGCATTATCTGTGAATACTAGATCAAGCAGTGATGGCTAATCCCCACCCGTGACCCTTGTTGGTTCCAGTACATGGTGGTGTAGGAAAATCCCTTGCAATCTAGGAATCTTGCCCCGAATGAGTCCTCCCCACTGTGGGGGTCAAGATTTATCCGATCTATCTATCTATGAGTAATATCTCCCATAATCAAAATCCTACATTTTCTTTCCCATGCAATGTCAACAACTGAGTTTATGACTTTGATAGTACCTATATGACTTTCCTCATAAATTTCTAGCATATGTTGGTTCCATGGTGTGTTATATACAACAGTCATTATAATGCTCATTGACCCAGTATTTATGCGAGCAAAAAGAAATTCCTTGAACTCACTTTCTTTGGCAAAGTTTATTTCTTCAACCTGAAATCTTTCACTTATGAGCAGTGCTATCCCTCCACCAGTCCTCTTAGATCTTGCAACCCTTAGTATTCTGAAGCCCTTAGGAAAAAGTGTTACACTGTTTATGTCCACACTCAACTTAGCCTCTGTAACCACTACTATATATCTGCTTTACTGTTGTGAATCCTCTCCTTTAATTCTACTGCCTTGCCAGCTATTCTATCAGCATTTGCATACAGCAATCTTAATGAGGCAGCATCCCCTGATCTGCTTTCATTATCTTCTTTATTCCACATTTTGTCTGGAAGAACTCTGAAACAAACATTTTGCTTTTCTTCATTTCTTCCTCATTTAACCATCTAGCCTTTTGCAACAAGTTTTTTATCATTGCCATCTCTTCCAGTGTTCTGTATGGTCTAATGAACACTATTTAGAATTCTTGAAGGTCTTTTAGGTTTTTTCCTCATCGGTATTTCTCTACATATGTCCCCTCTCTCAAAGGCTGCATTCGTTGGTCTATCCTTTCCCTCCCTGGAATATTTACCTAGTCGGTGAACGTTTACAATATCCTCTGGATCACATAATACTCTATACTTCCGTAACAGGTCTAAAATCCGGGGTTTATATTCTTCAAGTCTCTCCTGCCATGTTGACTCCTGGGATTCACTTATGCCTGAGATTACCACTGTCTTCTCTTTATCAAGAGCCTGTTTAAGCAGTGGATTAGCCCTTCCCATCACAGTGCCTATCAGTTTTTCTACTGCTGTTTCTTTATAGTCAACCAATTTTTTGTTTTCCAGTGCCACCACCTTTACAGCCTCTTTTACTGTCACATTCCCCGATTGTGCATCTGCAAAGAAAGTTTTCATGTTCCATATTCAGCTCCAGAAATTCTTTTCCAAACTGTTTGATGTTTTCCTTTACCTGGACATTCCAAGCTGCAATCTTGTCTCTCTCAATAGAAAGCAGAGAACTAAAACTTAATTCATTGAGGTTGTCATTCTTCTGTTTGTTGTTATCTTCTTGTTTAGAAATTTCTGGTTTCTAGTTCACTCTTTTCTCCTTCCAGCTTCTTTATTCATTTTTCTAGTTTTTTCTCTTTTGCCCTTGTGCCTTATTAACTTCCTCCAAAAATCTTATTTCCTCTCTAACAGTTACATTCTCTTTCATTTCTCTATCCATATTCCAACTTTTATCATCCAGGTTTATTGCAAAGGTCTTTAGGTCCTTGACTTTTTGCTTCAGCCACTCCTCCTACATACCCCAGAGATTCTCTGCTACCCCTCCCCCGGCCATTGGATGGGGGATAGGGACAGAGATGGCTTCATTTTGATGTTTTGCCTTTCACAGAATAAGAAGAAAGAAAAAAGAGGGAAAAGTTCTATTTCAGCTTCACACAGAATTTCTATATCTTCATTTGAGTACTAGTTTAGTTACTCAGTATTTCTCTTTTCTGGTAACACACATCCTAACTCAAAATTTGACTTTGGTGATTAGAAAAGAAAAGAAAAAATACAAATCAAAAGCCCACTTGAAGGAAAATTTATAAATGCATCCGAGGAGACACCCACCTGTTTCTGCTATATATACTTCTTAAATTCTAAACCGGTCATTTCAGAAGAAAAAAATATTAATCACTTATTAAGCAAGATATGTTATCATAGGATCAGACTTTAAATTAACTCAATTTGTAAAAAAAAAATAATAAAAGAGAATAGAGCAAAAAGAAAAAAATAAGATAACTGTACTACTTGGCAACTTAACTCATCATTATCGACAAGTGTATTTACTCAATTATTTTGTATAACAACTAGACTATCAAGTTAATCTATATGGGACGAATACTGACTTTAACAATATATGGAACCACAGGATCAGGTAATATGGCTGTAAGAGCTCTCCCCAATATACACAAAAAATTAGGTAATGTGATGGCTTCACCTCTGGCAACTCTTCTAAACTTCCTTCAAGACAGGACAGACAGCTTCTTCTTTTTCTCCTCTCAAAAGTATTCTCAGATTTTCCCTTCAAATTTTTGGATAGTCTCACTTACTACAAATATTTTTTTTACTCACAAAGCACTGCAGAATCTCTATTCAGGCAAATTTGGTTTAAGTTTTATACTTTAGTCCCAGGTCACTCAAAAGTACCAGGAAAAAGTCGAGAAATACTGATTGCGTGTGTTCAAATGCCCGTTGTGTGTGTAATTGTAATTACCTAATTGTGTTTACGGGAAAGAGCCCAAAGCTTGTATCTTCCCGTCTCCTGATCGTGAGTTTATATATGTGTGTGTGCAGATTTGCTCCATTAAGTGTTATGAACAATGATTAAAAAATATTCTATTAATTACTTTTAGATTTTTCTTAGTTGTAAAGATAGCTGTTTTCCATTTTCTGTGACTATTATGCCACATTCAGACAAATAAGAGGCTAGTCATTAAGGTTGGATGCCCTTCCTATCGCCCCCACAGACATTAAACAATATGAAAACCAGGCATTGATGGGAGTGAACCAGCTCAACTCAGTACCAATCGCAAATCCTGATGAATAGAGGGAATTGCTAGCAGTGTGTAATTACCTAATTGTGCTTACGGGAAAGAGCCCAAAGCTCGTATCTTTACGTCTCCTGATTGGTTCCATTATGTACTTAGTGATACTTATCATACCTGTCCTTAAAACTATGGATTGAGATGGCATTAACTTTCTCCTCGCTTAGCGAATTCCAATTATCAACTACTCTTACACTGAAAAAGTACTGTGTGAGCGAGAGAGAAAGAGATGGAGATAGATAGAGAGAGAGAGAGAGAGAGAGAGAGAGAGAGAGAGAGAGAGAGAGAGAAATGTTACCTTATCCCTGCTTCGAATTCATTCTCATTGTCAATATTATAAACCATTGTCGTCCTGGGTGAAGGCGCTCCCTCTGTGATGGCTTCCCATTGGTCAAATCCATCACTGATCTCAGGGGCTACACCCCCTGATAAACCAATGAGCGTTTTGTACCAATCAGTAACATGCATTACACTGCAAAAATTAAAAGGCTAAACAAATAATAATAATAATAATAATAATAATAATAATAATAATAATAATAATAATAATAATAATAATAATAATAATAATAATAATAATAATAATAACAATAATAATAATATAGCACTATTAATATTTCTATTATTATTATTATTATTATTATTATTATTATTATTATTATTATTATTATTATTATTGGCTCAAGCGGTAGCGTCCTCGACTCTGAGACGTCAGGTCGAGGGTTCGCGCCCCGTCACGGTCTGAGGTTAGCAAGGGCATGCACTCAGGGTAAGGATTATATCTGCCAAAACAAGTCCTTCGCAAGAAGGCAACCATCCTAGCCCTTGGTAGAAAGGGAGTCCATGACGTAAAACTGGAACAATTATTATTATTATTATTATTATTATTATTATTATTATTATTATTATTATTATTATTATTATCATTATTGTTATTATTATCATTATTGTTATTACTATTATTATTATTATTATTATTATTATTATTATTATTATTATTATTATTATCTATTATTATTATTATTATTATTATTATTATTATTATTATTATTATTATTATTATTATTATTATTATTATTATTTTATTTCCATATATACCATTGGGGGATCTTGGCCCTAACTAAGATCTTTAACTGGATAATTTAAAGAAGAAGAATTTAGCTATGTTGTCCACTTTATCCCACCCTCTCTCAGCTCAGATAGCTGTTGGAGTGAAATTTTGGCAATAGAGAGTAAAAAATGAGATGATCCCATTACTTACTCTTTATTGCCAAAATTCCACTCTAAGGCTACGGCCACACCAGATGCGACGAGCGGGGAGGTAGCGTAGAGCGATGAGCAGCAAGATCAGCGTCATTGCGATGCCTGTTCAAATAGGAAGCATCACCGTCTCCAATCATTTGTTAAGTTGACATGATGAAACTAGCTAGGGTTGTCGCTAGGCAGTGCGTGTCATTTTGGAACATACTGTATCGTGTAGCGTCAAGCGAGGAGGGTAAGGGGAGCGACATACCTCCCTGCTCATCCAGTGTAGCCACCCACATATAATTTAATGAGTTTCATCATCTCGCATCATCCCTCCCCGCTCAAGCCTACCCGCTCGTCGCATCTGGTGTGGCTGTAGCCTAATAGCTAGCTGAGTTGACAGAGGGTGAGATTAGATAGACAACATAGCTGAAATATCCAATTCATTATATGTTGTCTGGCTTATCTTACCCTCTGGCAACTCAGCAGGCGATTGCATTGGAATTTTGGCAATGGATAGTAAGTAATGGGATGATCCCATTACAATTAGAATACCTCCTCTCTGTTCCCCTGCGTGTCGTAAGAGTCGAATCAATGGGATGGAACGAGGGAAATGCTAATCCCCTCCTCTGTATTTTCTCATCCCAAAGAGTTAGAGTATTTTGCCTTGGGTCAGCAACTCCCCTTATAAGGGGACTATGGCTCATGTATGTATGTATGTATGCATATATATATATATATATATATATATATATATATATATATATATATATATATATATATATATATATATATATATATATATATATATATATATGTTTATATATATATATATATATATATATATATATATATATATATATATATATATATATATATATATATATATATATATATATATATATATGTGTGTGTGTGTGTGTGTGTGTGTGTGTGATTACCTAATTGTGATTACCTAATTGTGTTTACGGGAAAGAGCCCAAAGCTCGTATCTTCTCGTCTCCTGATCGGTTCCATTTTAGACTTAGTGATACTTATCATACCTGTCCTTAAAACTATGGATTGAGATAGCATTAACTACCTCCTCGCTTAGCCAATTCCAATTATCAACTACTCTTACACTGAAAAAGTATTTCCTTACATCCTGCAAAGAAGTTTTCTTACCAAGCTTCAAACTATGACCTCTAGTTCTAGAGCCAGCCATATCAAAATATCGATCCCTATCCACTCTATCATAACCATGAAGGAATTTAAAGACTGTCACCATATCCCCCCTCACTCTTCTAGCTTCGAGTGATGATAAGTCTAATTCCCTCAGCCTCTCATCATAACTGAGATTGTGTGTGTGTGTGGTGTGTGTGTGTGTGTGTGTGTGTGTGTGTGTGTGTGTGATTACCTAATTGTGATTACCTAATTGTGTTTACGGGAAAGAGCCCAAAGCTCGTATCTTCCCGTCTCCTGATCGGTTCCATTTTTAGACTTAGTGATACTTATCGTACCTGTCCTTAAAACTATGGATTGAGATAGCATTAACTACCTCCTCGCTTAGCGAATTCCAATTATCAACTACTCTTACACTGAAAAAGTATTTCCTTACATCCTGCAAACAAGTTTTCTTACGAAGCTTCAAATTATGACCTCTAGTTCTAGAGCCAGCCATATCGAAATATCGATCCCTATCCACTCTATCATAACCATGAAGGAATTTAAAGACTGTCACCATATCCCCCCTTACTCTTCTAGCTTCGAGTGATGGCAAGTCTAATTCCCTCAGCCTCTCATCATAACCGAGATTGCGTATTTCTGGCACCAGTTTCGTGGCATGTCTTTGAACTTTTTCAAGCTTAGCTATGTGCTTTTTCAAGTGCGGATTCCAAAAGGGGGCTGCATATTCGAGTTTTGGCCTCACATAGGTTACATAAATATTTCTGAACATTTCCTTGTCCATGTGCCTGAAGGCTACCCTTACATTTGATAAGAATGCATATGCTGCCCTTACTACGCCATTTATATGTATTTCTGGAGACAAATCTGCCAGTATGTTTACTCCTAGATCTCTCTCATTTTCTGTCTCTTGAAGTTGTACTCCAGCCACCGAGTAGTCAAGCTTGGGCCTTCTTGCACTTGTACCCATTCTCATTACCTTACATTTTGAGGTATTGAATTTCATTAGCCACTTTTCTGACCACTCATGCAGATTATTTAGATCCTCCTGAAGTTCTCTACCATTGTTCTCGTTTTTTACTTTCTTCACAATCTTTGCATCATCTGCAAACATATTTATGAATGAATTTACAGACTCTGGTAGGTCATTTGCATATACAAGGAACAAAAGTGGCCCTAAAACTGAACCCTGTGGAACTCCACTACTAACTCTTCTCCATTCAGACACTGAGTGTCTTACTCTAACCCTCTGTTCCCTTCCTTCTAAGTAAGTTTTTATCCATTCCAAGACATTTCCACCTATTCTAGCCATTGATTGCAGCTTCCTAATAAGTCTCCCATGTGGAACAGTGTCAAACGCTTTCTGGAAGTCTAGGAATATGCAATCTGCCCATCCCTCTCTTTCCTGTAAGATTTGGCTTACCTCATCATAAAATTCTAATAAGTTTGTGTGTGTGTGTGTGTGTGTATGTGTACCATTTCAATACTTCTTTTACTTGAAATAATTATATAAGTTATTATAATTATAGTTATGATTACTAAATTGGAAATATTTTTGCACTGCCAGTCGACCTCTGCCAGTCACATAACCTTTTCTCCTCCATTTACTTTAGGAAATAAGCAGAGAATTGTCTGCTGTTTACATTCTGAGTAAGTGGTCGCGACAGACAGACAAACATTATGTATTGCAAAGACGCCTTTGGCTTTGCGAATAGACAAAGCATTACATAAGACAGCATAAAATCCTTTTCATTTTAACAAAAAGACTTATATTACATAGAACACAACCATCTTTTCTTCACCAGTGCGCAGTCCTTACGTTTCAGAGATGAATCCTGAGACAGCAAGTAGTGGAGAATGAATAAATGCTGGACCTCGTGTGCCTCCCTCCCAGAGCGACCCTTTCCCACCCCTCAGGGGCCAGTTAATGCCAGCCGAAGGAGTATGGCCTCCATTCTGTATAATAATAATAATAATAATAATAATAATAATAATAATAATAATAATAATAATAATAATAATAATAATAATAATAATAATAATAACGTTTCAAGTGTAACACCTATCAACCTGACGCAAACAAAGTGGCCACAACATAAAGAAGGAAAGCAGCAAGGCTTATGCCCAAGTGACTCTGGCTAAGAGATGCTCCTGTACTATTCTGGGTGGTTGAATCCAATACATCCAAGGTGGGATCTAGACGCTATATTGACTGTGCTACCGAAAGTCTGGCGACAGCCCTATGGGTCCTCCATGACCCGTTCCGCCCATCCGTGTGTGGAGAATCTAAAACAACAAGTGGGTTTGTACTTACGTCTGTGGTGAAGACAATAACAGAATTGTCATAATGACCCGTTTTCTTCAGGGCATCTACGACATCTCCTATGGCTTCGTCCATCGCCCATACCATACCTATCATCAAATACGCCATTAATAATTATATCCATATCGTAATCTATTCCTTATACCCGAAACGGCATGTCCTGACCTTTGCTCCTCCTGCCTTCCACTGAGCCTCAGTTGCTCATTGTGGAAATGTTATGGTCTCATTGGCTTTCGGGTGGATGATGGGTGGAGCTTCTTTATACAAAGGACAGCCTCTAATGTGGTCATTAGGATTGATTATATATATATATATATATATATATATATATATATATATATATATATATATATATATATATATATATATATATATATATATATATATATATATATATATAAGTAGTCTCCATGGCAAAATGGTAGCGTCTGCGACTCTGAGGCGGCAGGTCGAGGGTTCGCGCCCCGTCACGGACTGAGGTTAGTAAGGGCATACACTCAGGTTAACGATTACATCTGCCAAAACAAGTCCTTCGTAAGAAGGCAACCATCCCAGCCCTTAGTAGGAAAGGCAGTTCGTGACGTAAAACCGAATCCAATCCATATATATATATATATATATATATATATATATATATATATATATATATATATATATATACGAACTTGGTTATATACATACATTTGTGTATATAAAACATTCACATGTAACAGATATTATAAGTAGCATGAAATCTACTTACCCAGGACTGACACCATACATACTGTATGCATTATTGTGCATGCACAAATACCTACATATAACTTTTTACATAGCATATACTGTATTATGCATATATTTTATGGACCTAACATTCCACATTACCTAATTTGTTGATTCTATCTGTATCATTGATGTACTGAAAAGGTTCTGTAAAATTCTCAGGGACTTGTAGGGGCGAATGAACGCTTTGCAGAGACAGGTAGAGAAACAGAGGCTCACTCGGGTTGTGTGCTTTCAACAGGTTATCCACGTAAGTAGCATATGCATACTGCAAAATAATAATAATAATAATAATAATAATAATAATAATAATAATAATAATAATAATAATAATAATAATAATAATAATAATAATAATATAATAATAATAATCTAAATAATAATAATTTTACCTAGAATTTCTGGCCATGCGTAGTTCATAGGATACTATTTATATAGATTGTATTTCCTTTTTTAACACACACACACACACACACACACACACACACACACACACACACACACACACACACACTATATATATATATATATATATATATATATATATATATATATATATATATATATATATATATATATATATATATTGGTTATTATATACATTTCATTGGTTCTCAATGCCACCACATTATTTCTTTTTTTTTTTTTGCGCATAAACTATTCTTACTTGAACTGAAATCCTTATCATGCCAAAATTATTATACTCTTTTCTCACTCTATCATACATGATCCAAGATATATGAATGAACAATGCTGGTAGTATAATTATAATGTGTCTCATATTTAGTTGTTTTCTTTTATGAGTGTGACACCAGGACGGGCCAAAAAATAAAATAAAATAAAACAGCCCCCACCGAGCCTGGGCACGAAGAATACGTTAAGTAAAAAGTAACAGAGATGGAGAGTGTAATGACTTGTCAGAAGTGAAGGGATAATAAGAGGTGTGTAATGAATATCCAAGAATATTCAGTGTTGATGTAGGCATAAAATATAACCGTAACTGAAGGTAATATTATTTTAGATTTTCCGATAGTATATGTTCAAATCTACTCAATTTAAAATCAACATAAGATGTGGGTCCATTGTATATATGTATATCTTTGTCTATCAATCTTATTATATTTACCTAGTTGTACTTACGGGAAAAAGCACTGTGCTCCTAACTCCTTGTCTCCTGACCTGTTAATTCTTTTACTCAGTGACACTTATCATATCTATCGTTACGGCTGTTAATACAGTTAGCATTTACTGTTTCTTCACTTAGAGATTTCTAATTATCAATTATTTTTACATTAAAAAAGTGTATCATGTGTGTATGACTGGGTGGTTAAGAGCTCTCTGGACTTGCTTACTCACAGTGGAATATGTGTCAAGTACACTTATGTCTGGAATTGTTTCTGAGCGGAAATCATAACCATATGGAAAGTCCTCTGCAAAAGAAAAAAAATAATATTATACATATAGCTAGTAATGTTAAAAAGCTTTCATATTAACGATGATAATTAACACAGGAAAGATTTTTGAATAACTGCTCCATATTTGGCTGAAGAGGTATCTAGAGGTGTTCATTAAAGCCGAGTTCTAGCATGAATCAAATATCCAGCAAAACATTTTGTATTGGCAACACTGTATTGGGTAAAAACACGCTAGCGCAGCTTGTCAATGTTTTTCATATCTTGAGAAAAAAAAATAAATAAAAAAATAATATATATATTATATATATATATATATATATATTATATATATATATATATATATATATATATAAAATACCTTTAATTGCACTGTCTTCTTCCTCTACACAGAGGTTAGGGTTTCTTGTATGAGAATAATAATCTTGGGCACCTAAATAGTATCCATAGAAACTGTCGAACCCTCTCATAGTTGGCGTGTAGGCCCAGTCACAGTATCCCAAGTGCCATCTAATAATAATAATAATAATAATAATAATAATAATAATAATAATAATAATAATAATAATAGTAATAATAATAATAATAATAATAATAATAATAATAATAATAATAATAATAATAATAATAATAATAATAATAATAATTTAAAAAATATATTTTTTTGCAAGTTAATGTCAGCAAGTATTTATATCCCATAAGTACATATTTTATCTTGTTTCATGGGCAAAAGATGCAAAAATGAGCTGTAGCTACTTATTCGCTGAATATATTATAGTCCCAAAAAGCTATATTCTCTCTTTTTGTAAATCTCGCTCTGGACATGAAAAGAGGCTTTCGTACTTACTTCCCAATGATATGCGTGGAATAACCGGCGTCTTTCATGGCTTGAGGAAGGAGAGTGGAATTTAAAAGAAGTCCCGTTGGTGATTGAGGTCTGATTACGCCATGCTGAAACATTCACAATATTCATATCTATCTCTAAAAATGTGTTACTCTTTAGAATCTTTTTTCCTGATATCGCTATAATTTTTATTGTTGTTTTAGATTCTCCACCCAAGGATGAGTGGAACGGGTCATGGAGGACCCGTAGGGCGGTCGCCAACAGGCACAGGCCCCATCCCCCCACTGTGGTGCCCAGCCACAGCAGTAACCTCCCCAGTAAACAGCTTAAACTCTCTTGCCTTGACGAGGTGCGATCCGTCGACCTCGCGAATGCGAGGCCAGCGCGTCACCACTGCGCTAGCCAGGAGGTTATAATCATTTTTATTTATTCTCTTTTCTGCAGTGCAGTCGGATGAAAAATATTATTATATTTTTTGTGAAATTAAAATGTTGGGTGCTGATTGAAAGTACAGTACTTTCTATCAAAAAGATTTGGAACTGCACAGCAAAAGAAGTTTTACAATGATGATGGACCTAAAAAAAAACATTAAATAAAAACAAAAAGGAAAAGTCAGAAAACTCACTCCCTGAGTGTCAGCCATCTGACATTACCAATAAAAGTCAAATCGGATTTTTATTTTATTTTTTTTTCAAAAAGCAGAAGACGCCTTTTTCTCTTGAGCTGCCTATAAGCCTAAGGACAGCCACCTCTTTACACATATTCTAGTTCTTGGTGTGATTGCATTCCCAAATAGTCTCTTATTCCAATATGCTACCTTTGTCCTTTCCCACAGCATCGACAGTTTAAGAAATTGACTGTTGGCCATGGTACAAGAGGAGCTTGAACTCGGGTCTCTCGCTAGTGTAGAGTCTTTCATTCATCACACCATCGGAAAATATATTCAGTACTGTAGTGCAACTCTCAAACCAATTTTCAGGTGAACTTTTCTTATGCACTCAACTCAGTCAACCTTGCAGTGTCTCAGTGGTTCGATCCTGCAGTGAGGCATTAGAAAGAATATCTAACCTTACTCCCCCTGCTCCAACCTGTATTCACTGCCACTAGAATGGGGACTAGTTGTGACAGATGAAAAAGGCAGTGGATAATTTCCTTACCTTGACTAGTCTTCAACCTGTCCATTTAGTTTTGTTTATCATCCTCTTTCTTCTGTTTTGCCCTTAAGCTGTTACTTCTTCTTCTATAATTTTTTACTTGGCGCCTGTGCCCCATGAGTTCAATTTTCTTTACCCGGCCCTGTGATATACACACACACACATACCGAGGCTATGTTCCCTTAAAAGTTGGTAATGGGGTAGCCGACATCAAAGAAGACACAGTATGGGAGCAGTCCCTCTACTCTCCCTCTTCTATGAGCCTCACAGGAGAATTATACAAGGGGGGGGGGATTCCCAGTCCTCCCGCCCCGTCCACTTTCAGTCGCCTTTTACGACACGCAGGGAATACGGTGAGGCTATATTCTTGGCAAATGCTTTCGCTGTTGTTCGTCCTACGACGGTCATAGAATTTCTTGGCAAATGCTTTCGCTGTTGTTCGTCCTACGACGGTCATAGAATTTCACCTCTCGCGTCGTAGTACGGATGCCCCCGACAGTCTCTTCTAATCATTATCTCGGTCCCCAGAGCCAATCAGAAATGAGACCGAGATCATCTTTCATATACCCTCATAAAAAGATCATTCACTTTGTAATCTAGCCTGATGGTTTCTTACTTGTCTTCCAATAGTGAAAGGATATCGTCCCGTCATGAGAGCTGAGCGAGTGGGCGAGCAAACAGGCTGAACATAGGATTGCTCTAGAATAATGCCATTCCTAGCCAATTCCTCCATTCTTGGAGAAATGGCTTTGGCATTGTGCCACGAGACATCATACCATCCTATCAGAAGTAAAAGAAATTATGCTTATGATTATTTATGCCTACAAATATTTATGTTATGAAGGTATATTTGCCATATAGAGTTATAAGGCACTAATCTAATCAGAATTTGCTTTGCTTGCTGTAATGCCAGGAATATTTTAATTTCATTTTCATAATCACATCAGGCATTTTTATTAAACTTTCTCACAAAAGTCATTACGTAATAGTCATTGTTAAATGAGTAAATATGTAAATATAAATTATGATATTGCTGTTCTGCAACTTTTTTTTAGAAAAGAGCTAAAATATATAAAATAAAATCTATGAAATTCCGCATGATCATTATTATTAATATTATCATTATTATTATTATTATTATTATTATTATTATTATTATTATTATTATTATTATTATTATTATTATTATTATTATTATTATTATTATTATTATTATTATTATTATTATTATTATTATATAAAGAAAGCCTAATTTAAGATTTAATTATTTCAAATATCATTGTTATATAATTCGTTCCGATTGCAATAAGTATAATGTTGCTTGTTTTTTTATGTGTCACTGTTAATCACCATTCGCATGATTGAGGACACGCGTTGGAGCTGGGGAATTGAAAGCTGGGTGCCCTTACTAACGCCAGGGAGAGGGGTCGAACACGGGATTGCCACTTCTCGAGTCGAGCGCTCTAGCCACTGTGCCTACCGTGGTCACCTGCAATAGACATCTATGACACTAATGATTATCGTTATCTTAAAGGTAATTATGGGAAATGTCGCATCTGCTCAATTTAAATATACTTATATATATATATATATATATATATATATATATATATATATATATATATATATATATATATATATATATATATATATATATATATATATATATATATATATATATATATATATATATATATATATATATATATATATATATATATATATATATATATATATATATATATATATATTCTTATACTTATTTTCAGTAGATGTAGTATGTTGTAAAAGATGACAGACTCCCGGTATATATCTAGACGAGAGATGCTTAAAAATTTAAAAAAATATACACCTAGTTATTCTCCAATGAAAGACAAAGAGGGCCCGCAGTTGCTCAGTGGTAGAGCGCGCAAGTCGGGAAGGGGCAAGCCTGACTAACGGGGGTTCATTCCCACCGCGGTGTGCTAGGAGGGGCATCCAGCCTTAAATCCCCATGCTCCAACCTTTCTCTGTCCATCCTCATACGAATGGGGAAACGATAAAGAAAAAAAAAATCCTAGTCAAATTTGTAAAGCTGATCCCTGAAGATTTTTTCCTTACCTAAATCATCAGCAATTATGAAAATGATGTGTGGCTTCGAGGGTAAAGCTGATGATGAGGATGGCTTCAGCGCGGTCAGAAAGTATAAGAAAAATGACAACCAAAAATATGACATGCTTTTGAGTCTTCTTATGCTTTTCTTGTCTGTGGCTAGACCTTCACTGAGCAGAGACAATACCTTATCACAATCATTATTTTGTTTTCTTTTACACGTACTCGTGAGAAATACTTTATAACCGTTGCTTTGTCTCTCTCATGTTGCTGGGAGAAATAATTGTTGTTATTAAAGTCTGTAGACCACTGTCCCTCAGTAGTGTAGCACAGAAGTCAATAAATGCCAAGTATGAAAATGCACGCTCCATTCCGACCGCGAGGCGCTAGGAAGGGCATCTAGTTCCCCTTTATAATCCCAACCAGGTCTGTGTCTACCCACATTCAAATGATGACTAAATAAGACACAAAACTGAAAATGTGGAATAACTTCTGACAGTGTTTCTAGAACATAATCTTCTGAAGCCCAGTTCTTCTTTTTGTGAGCCATTTTATGTTTCAGAATTAGTCCTGAAATAGGATCAAACTCATCACTTCCCATATCGCTATCTACCACTGAGGAACAGCCTCCCCCTTCCACAGCCCCAGCATGATCCATTGCAATCGTACTATGTAGTCCCTCTCTTTGCAGAAGCTCCCCCTCTTCTTGAGCTAATAGCCAATGACAACTTGAATTTTGCATTACTTTTCACATATCAGCCAATGAGAGGTATGGCAGAGGGATACTAGATTCACATATAGGTTGATCGTTTGTAATATTTTTTTCTTCGTCTTTTTAGAATCTTTACTCATTCTTAGTCAGTGGTCGAGACTGATCATGTGGCAAGTCTTCCTGTACTTTTCACTTGAACACATGAAGAAAATCAATATATAAAGGACTATCACCAGGGGGCTGCTGTAGGGAAGTGATAGAGTGTGCTAGCTGAAAAGCGATGATCCTGGCACTTTCTAGTTCAATTCTGCTGTGAGGTGTTAATAAAGAGCACTCAGTCTTAATCCCCTAGCTTTCATCCTGTCTGGGTCTGCCCCTATTCTTAGGAGTTACCAAAAATTAAAAAAGATTGACTGAGTCATAGTGAAATCTGTTTGTAAGTTGTGGTAAATTTGATAAGGGTAAACTTGAAAATAGTTAAAAAAAAAAAAAAAATATATATATATATATATATATATATATATATATATATATATATATATATATATATATATATATATATATATATATATATATATATATATATATACATACATACATATCCCTGGATATATTCTACCCAAGCAACAGCACTCTTCCCAGAAAAAATTAATTCATGCATAGATAAAAGCAAAAATTCCATGGGGCCACAGTGATTCAGTGGTAGAGGGTGTGAGTTGGAATGTCAAAAGTCTGACTAACGCAGATTGATCCTGCTGCAGGGTGTTAGAAAGGGCACCCACCCTTAATCCCATGGCTCCATTCATTCTGCATCTTCCCCTGTCATGCTCACCTTGAACACGTGTGTTGAATGGTCATGAAACAAAAGGGGGTAGTGGCTGAGTGGTCTTTATTCCTAAGCTGTAACTAACCCCAAGCCCTTATTACTAGTGTCTATATGCTGATCTGTTTGAGAACATAGTTGTAGTGTTCTGCTCTGAAGCTGTTTGCAGAGGATTAAGTACTACATTAAAAAGGCAGAGCACTTATTGGCTCATCCTATTTTAGCATCTCCACCATTAAAAAATAGGACTTTGCTACTACAATTATCAAGAGGAAGAGTCACACTTCATTAGCTAGAGAAATTTAATGGGTGGAGTAAATAAGAACCTAGGCTTTACATTGGTTCACTGACTTCCTTAGGCAGAGCCAAGCTTTCCATTTATACTTATATGACAGAAATACTGTTTGGGAAAATGTCAATATCGAGACCTGTGAGGCAGTAGAATTAAAGGATAGAATTCACAACGGTAACGCAGATGTAGTAGCGGTCAAAGAGACTAAGTTATGTGAGGATATAAACAGTGTCACAGTTTTTACTAAAGACTTCAGAATATAAGGGTTGAAATATCTAAGACGACTGGTGGAGGGATAGCATTGCTCATAAGTGAAAGATTTCAGGTTGAAGCAATAAACTTTGCTATGTAAAGAAAGTTCAAGGAATTCCTTGTTGCTCGCATAAAAACCGGGTCAGAGAGCATTATAATAACTGTTGTGTATAATACACCAAGAAATCCACATAGGCTAGAGGTTTATGAGGAGAGTCATATAGTTTCTATCGAAGTCATAAACTCAGATGTTAGCATCACATAGGAGAGAAAGTGTAGGATGGATAAATCTTGACCCACACATTGGGGAGGACTCATTTGAGGTAAGATTCCTAGGTTGCACACAAGGGAATTTCCTGCATTAACATGCACTGGAACCAATGATGGACAGGGGAAGGGATGATACATCACTGCTTGATTTATTATTCACAAATAATGTGTTGGATATTGAGAGAATTGAGTATGAACCACCAATTGGAAAAAGTGACCACTGTGTGATGGTGATGGAGTATATCATCGGAGAGGTACTGAGAAGGACTCAAGGATGAACTATTTTAAAGGAGAGTGCAACAAAAATCAATGAACTTTTTGCAGTTATTGACTGGAGGACCTTATTTAACAACAAAGCTTCAAGAAATCCATGAAATCTTTTGTGAGGATTATGGGGAAATAGTCACTTATTGCATAACTTCCACCAAAATAGGAGTTTTTCATGCCAGAGAGATATAGTTCAATAATGAGTGTAGGAGAGCTAAGGAGTGGAGAGACATATGCTGGAAAAAGTATTGGAGGAGAAAAAGCATAAATGCTTGGCAGCCTTATAAAAGAGCAAAATGTTATTACCTAAGTAAAAGAAGAGACGTCAGAGAGAAATTATGAAATGGATATCACCAGGAAGGCTAAAAAATATCTTTAAACTTTTCCACAGCTTTATCAGAGGAAAACTGAAGGTCAAAGAACAGGTTCTAAAGTTAAAGAGAGCAGATGGAAGAATAGCTGAGACATATGAAGAGACATATGCAAGGAGTTTAAGTCAGTATTTATTGCAGAAAATGCCCCTCCCCCTTCAGATTGCAGATATAAGAGTTCATGGGCTGGCATTAGAGAAGTTTATCTTTTCAGCTCACAGAGGTATGCAAAGTGTTGATGGAGCTAGATGTCCATAAAGCTACAGGTCCTGAAGAGATATCAGTTTATGTACTTAAGAAAAGCCCTAAGCCAATATTAGCTGCACTATGCATCACATATGAAAAGTTGCTTGAGTCTGGAGAGATTCCAAGATGCTGAAAACAAGTGAATGTGGTACCCTTCTTCAAAAGGGAAGGAGGGATATGGCTCTAAACAATAGCCTTGTTTCCTTGACCAGCATAGATTGCAAAGTTATGGAGAAACTACTAAGAAAACACATCTCTCTTCACTTGGAATCCTTCAACTTTTTGTTAGTGAGATAACATGATTTCAGAGAAGGCAGATCAACGGTAACGAACTCATTAGAATTTTATGATGAGGTACGCCAGATTTTACTGGAAAGAGAGGGCTGCGTGGATTGCATATTCTTAGATTATCAGAACTCATTTGATGTGGTCCCACACTGGAGAGTTATTAAGAAGCTGCAAGTAATGGCGAACATAGGAGGAAATGTCTTGGAATGGATATAAGCTTACTTAGAAGGAAAGGAACAGTAAAATCATCACCAAGCTACAAGGATTCTTCACCCCGGGGGTACCAGAGCAGTTGTCAATGGACGGCGAAAATAAGATGCTAGCTTTTCTCAAGAAATGGGGGTCTCAATTCACTTATCTCCACACTCTATCCCCAATCTCATGGCAGAGCTGTAGTCACCATCAAGTCGGCTAAAGAGATTCTTTGATGCACCACAAGTGCTAATGGCAGCTTGGACATAGACAGGACTTTCCAGGCTGATACTCCAGTACCTAAACACACCACTGCAGAGCATACACAAGTCCTCTGCACAGTTGGCAACAGGAAGATAATTCAGAGATGACATACCAATGGTGAAACAAAACTACAAAGTCAGTAGGTACTGGTATTGCACTTTCTGTCAGCAAGAACTTCAAGTGGCCTCATTAGGAACACACATAAGTTTCCCCTGGGATGAGTCTTATGACAGCTGGAGCCTTCGCTCATGAACTTCCTTGTCAGGTTGTAGGATCCCTCCTTGAAAGAGTGATACACAACAGTGTTCATTATGGCGGCATGCCCACAATGGCAATATATTGCCATTCTAGATGGAAGCGGCCAATTACCCATATGAGACTGCAAACACTTGCTACAAGTCGGGGTGACAATCCCCACCACATATCTGTTAGTCCGTCCAAGCGAATATTAGCCAGCTTTCACTTGATCACCTTCGCAAGTGCATTCACTTCCCACCCCCCACCAGCCAAGTACCATATCCCAACATCAGCAGAAAACTACTCACTGTCATCGGGACTATGTGTAATCTGTTGCTAACCTTTCTTACTGCAGCATTTATAATCGTTGATATTATGTTCTCTCATTTTTGTTAGTGTTTCTGATATTTTGTCTTTTATCTGCTGTGTTCATTATTATTAATTTAACTTTTTGTGTGTCTGAAGATTATTATATATTTGCATATGTATAACTTGGGGGGGGGGAGAGATGATGGGTTGCTATATCCAGTATGATACGTTTTCCCTAATGAATATCCTTATACTTTATGCACGTTCTTGTGGGCAATAACGTTTCAACTGTCACATAATACAGTTGTGTTTCTTTAAGACGTGAATCACTCATCCACATCCACCACCTTTATAAGGGGGATGGGCAAGCCAGAGCAAAACCTTGATGCTTTTTGGACGAAAATATAAAGGAGGGGATTTCCAGTCCCTGTTGGGATGTTGTTGGTAAGTTTCTGTTTTACTAAGGGGACTCAAGGTACTGCACACAGTTAAGAGCTCACAAACAGTCAGGACAGATATTGCTTGCTTGTGCCTCCGAATACCACTACTCGGTTAAATGAAACTCAGAGTTCAACTGTCTTTCAATTTTGGAAATGCAATGACACATTAAAAAAGATAATTTTTTGGAAAACGGGAATAAATTTTGAAATTTAAATTTATGGAATACAGCCTCGAATCCCTGAGATGGTGAACACGATTTCGATTCCTGGCACCACAGATGGATGACAGGAATTTCGCCTCAACCCGACGATCAACTCTGTCACACAGGCAGAGTAAAATAGAAGACACTTGTTTGTGGTAGATGAATTCCTGAGAAGACGCCACATAAAAAATGTTTGCTGTAAGCGTGACTGCTTAGGCGAGACCTTGCCTCTGGGATGTTTGGCCGCCAACTGAGAGTGATCAAGCGTTTCTCTTGGTGACGTCATCATTCGGCCAGCCTGTAGGGTGTATATTCAGAGCAGTAACTCATTCACATAATATTCGAGGGCCTACTGTAGTGGTGGTCCCTGGCAGGCAATTATGGCAGAGATGCAAGGGAGACACAGTATTTTAGGTGCAACAAGCGGAACCAAACAAAAGAAATTAGAAACATATATGGGCAAAATAGGTTACTGGCGAAATATCTTCAGAGCATTTTCTTTGCTTTGCAGGAGACAGAATATTAGATATTCAAATAATAAAGAAGCTACTGAAATGTATCTAAACAGGCCAATGACATATCAGCAGGGTCAAATTTATAAAAAAAAAAAATATAATATAACAAAATATAATATAATATATTATAACAAAATATAACAAAATTCATCAGCAGAAGTGATTTTATAATAAGATAATTGCATAAACAATGTATCTAACAGACTCACTAAGATTATGGCATCATTCATGAGAAAAAAGAAAAAGCAGAAATCAGAGACATAGGAGGGAAATTTTCATATTGGGATCATGCTCTCTACACGTACAAGAATATTACACAAGATATATTTATAATTAGTGATATACTGTAAAATAAATTGCAAATAATCATAATCTGTAATATGCAAGGAGTGAGAATCTATTTTAGTAAGAAAAGAAAAAACAGTTAAAACTTACTTCATTAAGTAATAAGTTATCTATAAATTACCTCTGGTGACTTGGAGCGAGACACTGTCATAAAGGTCCTTTCTAAAGAATATTAAATTAACAAAATTCTACTACAGAAGGCGAAAAAAGACCAGAGGAACTTATGGTGACTTCAGCGTAATTATGAGAAATGAGAGATCCTTTTATAGGCAAATAACAAATAAAAAAAATGGGTTTCACCACTGGAACATATCATACTATCAATAAAGTGAACAAATTCTCATTAAAAAAAAACCTTAAGTGACATGCAAACCATAAAAGGAATGTGATCAAATTCAAATTTCAAGAAAATTAAAATCGCAATTATATATCAGAGAGACTATCAGTATTTAAGTTTAAGAATTCTTCACATGCAATAAGGCCTCAGCTATTCAACACTAAATTTAAGGTTTCCGCCATGTTCTGGCTTTCAGGGTCCCCCCCCAATAAAGGGGAATATAGAACTACAATCAAAGAAATATTCTTCATTTTCTTCGTCTTCCATAAGGAATAACGTTAACACACATGGATACGTTCCACAAGGGTGTATAAACCACACTATTCACAAGAAAATTATGTACAACCCATTATACACGTACATGGCCAAACTGAAGTACGCATGTAAGCTAAGATAAGCAAGTACTGTACAGTATTAAAGATATAAAGATAAACATAAAAATAAACAACACATCAGAGAAGTAATCTTTACAGACTAGTTAAGCTGAGGTTAACAGTACCAGTTTCCTCAATTGAAGGTAATGACCGTCGACATAGTAGGTCAGCGAGGTCATTGTCCTTTCCATCAACATGTGGGGCAGTGAATTTGAAAAGAATCTCATGTACTAAAGAAATGTGCTACTTCAATATCAGCGGCATTAAGTATCATATTTAAAAAGTTGCTGGAGTCAGGGGGAGATTCCAAGATGTTGGCAACAAGTGAACGTGATACCTATCTTCAAAAAGGGAAGGAGGGATATGGCTCTAAACTATACACCTGTATCCTTGACCAGCATAGTTTGCAAAGTTAAGGAGAAACTACAAAATAAACATATCTCTCTTTACTTGGAATCCTTCACCTTTTGTCAGTGAGACAACATGGCTTCAGAGGAGGTAGATCAACAGTAACAAACTTATTAGAAACTTATGATGAGGTAAGCCGAATCTTACAGGAAAGAGAGGGCTGAGCAGATTGCACATTCCTAGACTTCCAGAAAGTATATGACACTGTCCCTCACGGGAGACTTATTAAGAAGCTGCAATCAATGGCTAAAATAGGTGGAAATGTCTTGCAATGGATGAAAACTTTCTTAGAAAGAAGGGAAAAGAGGATTAGAATAATACACTCAATGTCTGAATGGAGAAGAGTTAGTAGCGGAATTCCACAGGGTTCAGTTTTAGGGCCACTTTTGTTCCTTGTATATGTAAATGACCTACCAGAGTCTGTACATTCATTCATGAATATGTTTGCAGATGATACAAAGATTTTGAAGAAAGTATAAAATGAGAACAATGGTAGAAAACTTCAGAAAGATCTAAATAGTCTGCATTAGTAGTCAGAAAAGTGGCTAATGAAATTCAGTACTTCAAAATGTAAGGAAATGAGAATGGGTAGAGGTGCAAGAAGGCCAAACTTTACTACTCGGTGGCAAGTGTACAACTTCAAGAGACAGAGAATGAGAGAGATCTAGGAGTGAACATACTGGCCGATTTGTCTCCAGAAATGCATATAACTGGGTTAGTAACGGCAGCTTATGCTTTCTTAGCAAATGTACGGGTAGCTTTCAGACACATGGACACTGAAATGTTCAGAAATATTTATGTAACCTATGTGAGGCCAAAACTTGTATATTCACCCCCTTTTTGGAATATGCACTTGATAAAGCACATAACTAAGCTTGAAAAAGTTCAAAGACATGCCACGAGACTGGTGCCAGAAATACGCAACCACAGTTATGATGAGAGGCTGAGGAAATTTGACTTACCATCACTCTAAGCTAGAAGATTGAGGGAGATATGGTAACAGTCTTTAAATTCCTTTATGGTTATGATAGAGTGGATAGGGATCGATATTTTGATATGACTGGCTCTAGAACTAGAGGCTATAATTTGAAACTTCGTAAGAAAACTTCTTTGCAGGATATAGGGAAGCACTTTTTTAGTGTAAGAGTAGTAGATAATAGGAATTCGCTAAGTTGCAATAAACATCTATCTATCTACCTTGGCTGTTTCCCCCTTTAATTGGGGGGTAGCCGATATCAAGAAAGGAAAACAAATAGGGGGATTACTTTGCTCTATGGGCAATGACGAGGGAGCTAGCGACCGTTCAGATGGCACTGCTGGAGTGCCACAGCCCATCCTCCCGGCTCTTCCACAACCTGTGTCGCTTCACAACTGCCAACTCCTCCTACTGCCCCTACCACAGGGCTACCTCTGTAAGATGCAGCCCCGTGGCAACGGCAGATGCCCATCAGAGTTGCGTCACAATCGCTCGCCACTCATTCCTATTCCTAGCACCCTCGCTTGCTTCCCTCACATCCATCCTTCTATCATTAAGGGCTCTCCTTACTCCATCCATCCATCCAAACCTAGGCCTCCCTCTTGTATTTCTCCCATCAACTCTCGCATTCATCACCTTTTTCAGCAGCCTTTCATCATCCATCCTTTCCACATTGCCAAACCATCTCAGAACATTCATATCTACTCTGGCTGCAATTTCTCTCCTCACACCCATTCTTGCTCTCACCACTTCATTCCTAACCCTATCCAATCGAAATACACCAATCATACTCCTCAGGCATTTCATCTCAAACACATTTAGTTTCCGTCTCTCACTTACTTTCATACCCCATAACTCTGATCCATACATCACAATTGGCACAACCACTTTCTCATACAAAACTTTCTTAACATTCATTTGCAACCCTCTATTCTTTATCACTCCTTTCAATGCACCCAACACTTTACATCCTTCATTCACTCTGTGACACACATCTGGTTCCACTCCACCATTTGCAGCTATAACCAAGCCTAAATACTTAAACTGATTAACCTCCTCAAGTGTCTCTCCATTCAACATAACATTCAATCCAGCGCCATCCTCATTTCTTGTACACCTCATAACCTTACTCTTTCCCACATTCACTCGCAACTTCCTTCTCTCACACACCATTCCAAATTCTGACACTAACTGACACAGCTTTTCCTCTGAATCTGCCACCACCACAGTATCATCTGCAAACAGCAACTGATTCAGCTCCCACTCGTTATCATCCCTATCTACCATTCTCAAACCTCGACCACGCACTCGCTCATTCACCTCTCTTACAACTCCATCAACTATGAGAGGGACATCACCAGGAAGGCTAAAGAAAATCCCAAGCTTTTCCACAGCTTTATCAGAGGAAAAGTGAAGGTAAAAGAGCAGGTTTTAAGGCTAAAGAGAGCGGATGGAAGTATCACTGAGATGGATGAAGAGATCTGCAAAGAATTGAACAAGGAGTTTCAGTCAGTATTTACAGTAGAAAATACCCCACCCCCTCAGATTGCAGTGATAGAAGCTCAAGGGCCGGTATTAGTGAACATCAACCTTACAGCCACAGAGGTATGCAAAGCGCTGATGGATTTAGATGTTCATAAAGCTTGTTGTTGGATGTTCACCCTTGAGGGTGAGTGGACCTTCCACTTGTGGCCCACAGGTGGGGGCCATAAAGCTACAGGTCCTGATGACATATGCCCTCATGTGCTTAAAAAATGTGCAAACACAATATCAGTGGCACTAAGTATCATATTTAAGGAGTCACTGGAGTCGGGGGAGATTCCAAGATGCTGGAAACAAGCAAATGTGATACCTATCTTCAAAAAGGGAAGGAGGGATACGGCTCTGAACAATAGACCAGTTTCCTTGACCAGCATAGTTTGCAAACTTATGGAGAAACTACTAAGGAAACATATCTCTCTTCACTTGGAATCCTTCAACTTTTTGTCAGTGAGGCAACATGGCTTCAGAGAAGGTAGATCAACAGTAACAAACTTATTAGAATTTTATGATGAGGTATGCCAAATCTTACAGGAAAGAGAGGGCTGGGCAGATTGCATATTCCTAGACTTCCAGAAAGCATTTGACACTGTTCCACATGGGAGACTTATTAGGAAGCTGCAATCAATGGCTAGAATAGGTGGAAATGTTTTGGAATGGATAAAAACTTACTTAGAAGGAAGGGAACAGAGGGTTAGAGTAAGACACTCAGTGTCTGAATGGAGAAGAGTTAGTAGTGGAGTTCCACAGGGTTCAGTTTTAGGGCCACTTTTGTTCCTTGTATATGTAAATGACCTACCAGAGTCTGTAAATTCATTCATGAATATGTTTGCAGATGATGCAAAGATTGTGAAGAAAGTAAAAAACGAGAACAATGGTAGAGAACTTCAGGAGGATCTAAATAATCTGCATGAGTGGTCAGAAAAGTGGCTAATGAAATTCAATACTTCAAAATGTAAGGTAATGAGAATGGGTACAAGTGCAAGAAGGCCCAAGCTTGACTACTCGGTGGCTGGAGTACAACTTCAAGAGACAGAAAATGAGAGAGATCTAGGAGTAAACATACTGGCAGATTTGTCTCCAGAAATACATATAAAGGGCATAGTAAGGGCAGCATATGCATTCTTATCAAATGTAAGGGTAGCCTTCAGGCACATGGACAAGGAAATGTTCAGAAATATTTATGTAACCTATGTGAGGCCAAAACTCGAATATGCAGCCCCCTTTTGGAATCCGCACTTGAAAAAGCACATAGCTAAGCTTGAAAAAGTTCAAAGACATGCCACGAAACTGGTGCCAGAAATACGCATTCTCAGTTATGATGAGAGGCTGAGGGAATTAGACTTACCATCACTCGAAGCTAGAAGAGTGAGGGGGGATATGGTGACAGTCTTAAAATTCCTTCATGGTTATGATAGAGTGGATAGGGATCGATTTTTTGATATGGCTGGCTCTAGAACTAGAGGTCATAGTTTGAAGCTTCGTAAGAAAACTTCTTGGCAGGATGTAAGGAAATACTTTTTCAGTGTAAGTGTAGTTGATAATTGGAATTGGCTAAGCGAGGAGGTAGTTAATGCTATCTCAATCCATAGTTTTAAGGACAGGTATGATAAGTATCACTAAGTATAAAATGGAACCGATCAGGAGACGGGAAGATACGAGCTTTGGGCTCTTTCCCGTAAACACAATTAGGTAAACACATCCCTGTCTCAGTCCCACACTCACTGGAAACCACTCACTCACTTCATTCCCTACCATAACACAAGCTCTACTGCCCTCATACAAACTCTTCACTGCATGCAACAATTTACCATTAATTCCATATAATCTCAAAACATAATTTGCGATAAACATATCGCAAATTAAACGAGTACAACACCTGTAAAAGAAGGTGGATTACAGGCAATGTTCATTTCTATCTCGCTAAAATCTAGCGAGTTATTCATTTATATAGCGGATAGCCAGACACTTGGTGGAATTTTTATTAACTTTTATCTTGTTTTTGAAGTAGTTTATATATAGTTAAATAGTGAAGAGTATATTATATACAGTTCTATTTAGGTATTCACATAACAGAAAAAAATCCTAATTTAAACAATCGCTCTCTGTTTCCACGTAATTACAAAGCAAAATATTAATCCATAGGCAATTTGCTGATAATACTTTGTAATCAAATTTATAATATTAAAAGCCTTAATTGTCCTTTTTATTAACAGGTTCATGATTCAAACGAAGCTCATGAAGATTATAAAAAAATATAATTGGCTATTTTTTTTAAACGATAGCCAATTTTGGCGTACGGAATGTTTAGGTAAATTGGCAACAGTGAATCATTCAATAGAATGGCAAAACTGAATTCCATGAAAAGATGGAGTAAACAGAACTGTGAATTTAACCGCAATTATTACATTTGTCTGTTACTTAACGTGTACGTAGCAAGTGAATAGCGAACTCTAGTATCAAGAGAGAGTTATTTGGTCATCAAAATGGGTGTCCCCAAATTTTACCGATGGATAAGTGAGAGGTACCCATGTTTGAGCGAAGTTGTGAAGGAATATCAGGTTGGTTTATATCACGCAACTTCTGGTGAACGTGCGTGCCTTGACTTGGCCATGCTCTTACGAGTGGGAAAGCGTCTAATATATATATGTAATACGCATAGAACACATGGAAACTAGCAAATATTTACTATTACACCCCCTACTTAGGACAGATGCAGTTGAATATGTCAGGTCATCTTAGGTTGGCTACGTTTGTTAGGTCGACCTAGTTATGAAACAGTTTGATAATTGAAACAATGGGTTTTGTTTTAGTTATTTCGGAACACCTACAATTTAGCGGGCCTTACCAATGTTCAAAACCTACCAATAGATGGCGATAGGCTGTGACTAGAGAACTGGCGGATGAACACATTAAAAATGGTGACAGTAGGCATACAAAACAATTTTTTACTGTCCTAACTAAAAATACTTACCAAACCTCTTAGTCAGGGGGGCAAACCCCATCTTACAATCCTAACTAAAAATACTTACCTAATCTTCAGTCGAACCACTTACCTAAGTGGAAGGATGAGGTCGTTGAGCGGCATGGCCCGCTAAACTGTAAACTACCCGTTATTTCTAATATTGGTAACACTTACCTCGTTTGGGTTGCGAAAGTAAACGGTTGTCAGCACCAAACTTAAGTCCCCCAGACGTGTGGGTATATTTATGCGTATGTCATTTTGCTTTGTCCAATAACCCCAAAAGCCTCCAAGAGTATAGGTATTTTTCTAAGCAATCGACATATACCAGTCTAGGGCTAAAGGATCTGTAATGGGTGACTAATGACTATGGTATTATTAATTTCTTTGTCTCTCTCTGCCTGGGGCTTTTATATTAGCTCACCCCAGCTATGAAACGAGTTTTTTTTTTCTTTTTAGTTCTATACTTTTTCAGTACTCTATTATGTATTTTCATTCAACCGCTGCAGTTGCGAAAGTAACGCGTATCTTGTCTTTTAATTTGTAAGAATATTTTAGATTTCCCTCAATGCATCTTAGGTTTTTAACTACTGCTTCGACCTTACTGGTAGGCAAGATTGTGTGTCTTTACGTCAGTGCATTCAACATGCATAAACCATATATGCACAACTGTGATTGTACTTATATTGTGGACAGATATCACATCTTTTTTTTTATCTCTATTCGTAATACTTTCTGTTCTTTCTTAGCATGTAATCTTTTTCTAATCTGGATTTGTGAGATTGAGACCCATAGTTGCCATCCAGTGTAAGTTAGATTTAGTAAGAAGAGTCTGGGGTCAAAGGCCCCCAGTTAGGAAAAGTAATGGCAAATGTTTGCTTTCACTCTTTCAGTTAGACGAAAAATCTCATGGAATTTATTGTATTAGTGGGGTAGGTTACATTAATTTACCCCTAGGTTATAAACGAGTTGAAGATTGAAAGTGTTGGTTTTTAGTTATTTTAGATATTTATTTTCCTTTCCCTCTTGGGTGTGAAAGTAACTATTGTACATAAATAATTGTAAAGTTTACTGCCATAATTGACTATGACACTGAAATATGTTTTTTTTGGTAGATATATATATTTGCATCCCCAGTAATGTCCTTGTTCAGTTTGCAGTGTACTTTCTTCAACATTTAATATAATATTAGATCATATGTAATCAAATATAATATTAGGTTTGCTTAGGGCAGTTAGGATACGAGTTTTGATGTTAGATATTTTGTCAGTTATCAACCCGTTTGGGCGTGAAAGTATTTACTGGTCTTTCTAATGTTATTCTTTGTGAAATGATCAATTTGATAGTCATATATGTTAGATATGGAGGGATGTACAGTATATCAAAAACTGCTTACTGCTGATGAAAACACTGTAAAATAATGATCAGTATTTATTTGTTTAACCACATTTCATAGTCCAAATCAATTTTAGGCTTCATTTCACAATTACCCTTCTAATCGAGGTAATAGGAGTGTGTTGTTGTTGTTTGCCATTTTATATGTCATTATTAATCCTCTTTCAAATGGGGATGGACACAGACAGGTTAAAGCTAGGTGCAGTATATCAAGGCTGGATGCCTTCCCTAATGCCCTGCAGTGTGCTTACAAGATCGTGATTTAGAACACACTAATGTCTGAGGTATTTGGGGTCAGCTGATTTTGGCTGGGGACAATCTCTTTACTTTCATTGGGGGATGAGCTTAAGGAGGGTTAAATTGTCTTCTTATTGCATATTTTTTGCTATAAATTCCCCTTCAAATTGGGGTGGATGCAAACATGTTGGACTGTGGAATTAAGGCTGGATGCCCTTCCTAATGGCCCGTGGTGGGCTCAAGCAGATGTAATTTTTTGAATCAAGCGCTTTTACCACTGCACTACCGTAATGTCCTGTATAATGATACCTAAATATAGGGGGTCCACGCCCTACAACGCAGTTCCGTTTCTCACGACGCTTCCTAAACCGATTTTCCACGTAAGTCGGAACACACCTAAATAACCACCTATGCAGACATAGTAGTAAAGTTCATAAGCTAAGACATAAAAACAACATTTCTATAACATCAAAGCACAACCAGGACTAAAAAAATACATGGAGGACATAAATATAAAACAATGAAATGAAACAGTAACTAAAAAAAAAAAGAGAACAATGCCTTACCTTTACTCCTGTGGTTAACTTGCCCACTGGAAGGGATGTTGCAAGGGAAGGATACGCCTTTGATTTTTACCTTTTCCAAGTGTTTTACTATCTCTTGATTTCATTTCTATGGTGATGGCTTTTCTTTTCTTTGAAGCACTGCCATCAGAAGAATCTGCTTTATGCTTGGGAGACATAATGCAGGCCAAAAATGATAAAATAGAAAGCAAAACAAACCAAAGAGCGAATAAACAATAATAAGATGGAGTAAAAGCTGGAACTGAGTGACGAGGTTTCCTCGGTCTAATCCCAAGTGATAACGTATTCTTCCGCCATGCTTAATTGATGTTTTCGTGCAAAGTTCTTATTTACGATGCAAGCCACGTAGGTCGAAACAAGGATTTCTTAATTGTTTATGGGATATTTATCGTAACCACAAAACGTTGTAGGTTGAGAACCTCGTAAATCGAGGACCCCCTGTATATGAAAATAATTTGTACCCAAAACATTTCGTTATTAGCTGCAGATTTTATTTTCTCCTATATAAACTGAAACTTTTTGTAGGTATTATTGGCTGAGCGTGAAGCAATTAATACCTAAATATTTCAAATGGTCATTATTTTCACATATTTAGGTGCTATTATTCTACAGTATGAAATAGATTGAGCTCATGGAACCACTTGCTGTTGCGATACTACAGCTGAAGGTCATTTACACCTAATAGGACTGGCCAAAACAGTTTGATGTTAAATCTTCTTTCAGTCATGGTTCTTTTCCTATGCCTAAAGCTACGCCGAATATACTGTAATATTTGTTACACATCTCTTACTATCCAGTCACAACACTTCCCCTCTCTGTTTCTGTTTCACTTTCTTTTTCTTAAATGTTTTTTGGTGCCTGGGACTGATGAATTTTTTTATCTGTCCCATGCCATACATAAAAATAAAGACCATGAAAGCAACCTCACTTTCATCCTCCACCCCAACCAGCTGCCTTTGAAATGCTTCTGAATGCTTTTGACTTTTATTATGTGCTTTTATAGGGCAGTATGATGTCTGTGTTTTAGTGTGTATCTTAGGAGGCCGCAGTATTGCAGTGGCTACAGCACTCAGCTCGTGAAGCAACAAAGTTGTGTTTGAGCCCACCACGGAACATTAAGAAATTCACTGTCTAAAACAGGAAGTACAAGCTTGGACTTCTTTCTCCCCAACTTTTAAGAATGTAACCTTATTATCACTTATTATGACCTGCGATCCAGCCCGCCGCAGGGCTGGATTGCCATAATTCCCCAACTCCAATCTGTTTGTGTCCACCTCCACCATGGGTTCTAATAGTGATACATTAAACATAGGAAAAAACTTACACGATATACAAGTCTGGAATTCCTTGCCTTCACCACCAGAAAGAATGAATAATGTTCATATTTTTCAGATTCCGGAGTTTGACAACCTCTACTTAGACATGAATGGGATCATTCACACGTGTTCTCATCCCAATGATGGCGACCCGCACTTTAGAATGACAGAAGAAAAGATGTTTAAGGATATATTTCACTATATTGAGGTAATACTTCACATTTTCTGTATATTTATGCTCTTTTTCTCTATGCTATCTGAATACTAACTCTCTAATTTTGTATGGTACATCTGTGTATTTTCCATTAAAGTGCTCAGTGCAGATACTGAAGTATAATAATACAGTACTATAAGAACTGAAGCTTGTACTTAAAATGCCACAAAACTACAAAAAATATACAGTATATTGTAGTTCCTAGACTCTCTCTTTTCAGTTTATTCTTATTTATGTATTACCTGTTTTTAGTAGTCTGTTTTTATCCAAGAGCCATAATCTCCCTATGTAATGGGGGGGAGGTCAAGTTAGTTCATTCACACATTCACAATTTTATAACTTGAAAACTGTGTCACACGCGCCAAGCAGCCTCATATCACAGGTAATGTGCAGAGATTTATGGTTCGCTGATTGGTTGGTGCAGCAATTGCTTCTTCCCATCCACCTCAAGACTGGAACTGTCTTCCTCCTGTCTTTCCGTAATCTTTTAACCTATTTTTCTTCAAAAAGCGGCTCTATCGTGATTTCATGGCCGAATCCTGCCATATCGCTAGGAACTCATTACTTTGACTATTCTTTCAGCCTATCCTTTTTATATTGTGTATCTTTCCCTTATTTCTCCCATGACTTTAATCTTCTACTTATTGCCTGTCCCACTGTCACACTCATAAAAAACTTCATCTCTCTCCTCACAAGCTTACTGCATATGCCTTCCCTTTACATCTCACACATTCCAAAACCATGCACATTCCAAAGCCTTCATGTATTCCTTGACTCTTCATGCGAGGAAAATACAAAAGGGTGATTCCCAAACCCCTCATTCTACTCCATTTAGGCAGTTTTGAAAGAATGTTCACTTCTTTACACATTTTACTCTTCATAGAAGGTAAATACAAAGAGGGTGATTTCCAGTCCCCTCACTTTACCCTGTTTAGTCAACTTTACCTGAATGTTCACTCCTCACATTTGACTTTTTATGGGTGGATTATAGAAGGGACTTCCCAGTCCCCTCACTCTGCCCCATTTGGTCAGCTTCGCAATAATGTTCACCCTCCTCACATAGTGGTTATGTACCCTGAGCACAATAATATACTGTAGCATCTTTGTTATGCATTTCAGCCGACACAGTGATAAATTGCTTACATATTTCAGGTTCTCTTTCGATTGATTCAACCCAAGAAGGTGTTCTTCATGGCTGTAGATGGTGTTGCCCCTCGAGCAAAGATGAATCAGCAGCGTGGTAGAAGGTGAGATTATGTTTTACCTGGTGGATGAGATCGTATCCAGATTATATAGCATATTCATATGTCACACTTTGGGGCTTGGGTAGCTCAGTGGTTATAGTGTTTCACTCGGTAAGTGACAAATCTGTGTTTGATACCACCGTGGGGCATTATGAAGGACGTCCAGCCTTAATTACTGAGTTCCAGTCTGTCTGTGTCCACCCTCATATTCTGTAATACGGTAAACATTTGTCATATATTGTGTGCAATAGTCACAGAATAAGAATTACTCTGAATCCTTCTTTTTGTGTCTTAATCTTTAGCAAAACGGTAATTAAGGTATGCACTCCCACACGAGTATTTGCCATTTTGGGTCACTTTTAGTCCCCATCCGATCGGGGGAGAATGAAGACAAGCCTTTCACATGCGTGTTCCTTTACCAATACGAACAAGAAAGAAATACAGATAGCCACTCGTGGGAAGTTTGTTTTACTAATTGCTATAGAGATTTTTATCCAATATATATCAATATAGCAATGTTTCTGAAAGTATCGATCAGTGACTCTCAAAATTGTTTTATATTGCATCCATGCCCTATGCTGGGTAAAGAGACACCGAAGCACATGGAAGCATGGCGGGAAAGAGCCTCCAAGGCGGTCGCTTATTTATGAAAATGAAATTTTTTTGTTCGAATTTTTTGCGCTGGCGTTATTCGTGTATTTAGCATTTTCATACTATTATTTTTTTAGCGTGTTATTCCAATTTCGCGTATTTCAAAAATGCGTAAAAAGCGAGCTGAATATATATATATATATATATATATATATATATATATATATATATATATATATATATATATATAATATATATATATATATATATATATATATATATATATATATATATATATATATATATATATATATATATATATATATATATATATATATATATATATAAGGGGTCGTCAGTTTGCGGTGTCCTCAAGTTACAATGTTTCACGTTGCAATGCATCTCCCATAAATTCTTTTGCTTCTTTTTAATAATTTTTGGCCTGTATTATGTCTCCCAAGCATAAAGTAAATTCTCTTGATGAGTGTTTTGAAAAAAAAGGAAAGCCATCACCATGAAAGGGAAATTGGAGATAGTGAAGCGCGTGGAAGAGGGAGAAACTTTACTACTGCTTAAGCATAGTTGCTTCTTTGGGTATGTTCCGACTTACTATGAAATTCAGATTTCATCACTTTTCAGGAACGGAACTCTGACATAAATCGAGGACCCTCTTGCTTACTGTATATATATATATATATATATATATATATATATATATATATATATTATATATAATATTATATATATATTATACACACAGTGTTCCCCCGGTTATTAGCGTTTTTTGGTTCGTGTTCTCACTGTATCGCTTTTTTTTTTTTTTTTTTTTTTTTTTAAGATTATTGTGACACCAGGATGGGCCAAAAAATGAGAAAATAAAGCAGACTTTATCAGGTTGTAAAGAGAAACAGAGATGGAGAGTGTAATGACCTGTCAGATGTGAAGGGATTATAAAAGATGTGTAATGAATATCCAGCTCTCTGCTGGGTTTTAATATACCTCTGCACTACTTTCATGATGTCTATTCCAATAATTCTGCTTAGATCTTATTATTATTATTATTATTATTATTATTATTATTATTATTATTATTATTTTTATTATTATCATTGGCAACAATAATTTTCCTTTGATGATGATTGTGGACATTATCATCATCATCATCATTATTATTATTATTAAGGGCTCATCATTGTTTGTACATCTGTTGGTTTATTTACTTTTAATAACTGTGTAAAGTGCCCCTCCCTAGTTGGCTGGGACAAAGAGAGTGTGGGGGGTTGGGTAGAATAGAATGTTGGAGAGAGAGAGAGAGAGAGAGAGAGAGAGAGAGAGAGAGAGAGAGAGAGAGAGAGAATCTTTAAGTAACTCTTGTTCATTCAACCAAAACTACATTATTTATAGTAAAAATAAAGTTTTAATTACGAATTCGTAGTAATAATGATGATAATAATAATAATAATGATAATAATAATGATAATATCTCCCCAATCATCATCAAAGGAAAATTATTGCTGCCAATAATAATAATAATAATAATAATAATAATAATAACAATCTCCCCAATCATCATCAAAGGAAAATTATTGTTGCCAATAATAATAATAATAATAATAATAAGATCTAAGGAGAAGTTTTAGAATAGACATCATGAAGGTAATGCAGAGGTATAGTAAACCCAGCAGAGAGCTGGATATTTATTACACATCTTTTATAATCCCTTCACATCTGACAAGTCATTACACTCTCCATCTCTGTTTCTCTTTACAGCCTGATAAAGGCCGTTTTATTTTATAATTTTTGGCCTGTCCTGGTGTCATAATCATCTTTAATTTTTTATTTTTTTTTTTTTTTTTTTTTTAAAGGCTGATCCTACTTCGCGATTTTCCTGGTTCGTGCCGGGTCCCGGAACCGAACTACCGCGATAAGGGAGGGAACACTGTATATATATAATATATATATATATATATATATATATATATATATATTATATATATAATATATATATATATATATATATGTCTCTTATTGATGGTAATTAATACAGGCATTTCTCCCTCATTCAGGTTTCGCTCGGCGAGAGAAGCTGTAGATGCCGAGAAGAAAGCGAGAGAACGTGGAGAGAGTCTTCCTAAAGAAGAAAGATTTGATTCTAACTGTATTACACCTGGAACAGAATTCATGGCAAGATTAGATGCCCAGTTGCAGTATTTTGTTTCGTACAAAATCTCTCAGGACAAGTTATGGCAGAATTGTAAAGTTATTTATTCAGGTCATCAGGTAAGATTTATTTTTAATTGTATTTTTACAACATCATGCCATATCTTGTTCTGAAGCCAGCTATGGGACCTATGGTAGCTCAATAGTAGAGTAGATGAAATAGGAAGCGACAAGCTTGACCTAAACAGATTCGATGCTGCTGCAAGAAATTTTAAAGGGCATCCAGCCTTAATTTCTTTATAACTCCAACCTGTGTCCACCCCCATTTGATTGGGGACAAATTGTGAAAAAAAAAATCATTGAAGCCAGCGTTGTAGCCATAGCTGAAGAAGGGAAACAACAAAGTCTTGTCATGCCTCACCTATCATCACCCTTTCTATAAGCTGTTTAGTGGGAATAAAATAAAATACCATTTATTCTCACTCTGATATTAACTAAGATAATAAATAGGGATACACAGAACAGAATGTAGCGATAAGTGGTAGTATTGTAATAATCACTTAGCTTATTTTTTTTTTTTTTTATGAAACGTAACACCATATCCACCTGAAACCATGAGTGTGACCACAACTACAACAGAAAAGCAAAAGTTATACACACTATCATATCCAGTTTGTCCTCACATAAATATATATATATATATATATATAATATATATATATATATAGAGAGAGAGAGAGAGAGAGAGAGAGACCCCCTTGAAAGTGGGGTTGCAAAATCAGAGCAGGCACATTTGCCAGGCAGTCTCTAAAGCATTCCTCTTAACTCTGAGATAAAGGGCTGCTGCAGTTCTCCCACTATCGTCCTTGGGGATAAGATGACTTTATTACTTACTCATTACTTTGTCAGGAGCATCAGAGTAGGTCCCACCAGAGGAAGGCAATTGCTCAGTCACATATTGTAAACTTACTTCAGTTGTTATGCTCACAGACATTCGTTCAAGCACTTATATATACCGTACTTAGTGATCAATATGAAGTTGTTGTTGTTATTCCACAAGCTGCCTGGCCTAACAGCCGTGAGTCCCTTGTGTTTGGAGCTAATTCTGCGTACTTTTTTTTTTTTTTTTTTAATTTTCATATATTTAAAAGATATAAAATTAATTTACATCTGCATGTAATTTCAGAGTTTACTCGAATTTATTTATTAAATTTTTTAATGATATCTTAGCTTGCTGAAGCCAGCAGATTGATTATATTGATGTAGGAAAAGAGCAACAGCATAGAGAAGGAGGGATAAGGACAGGTGAGAAGGAGAAATGAGGAGAGGAAAGAATTATGAGGTCTTAATAATAAAAGTATTTCAGACTCCTGGTGAAGGTGAACACAAAATAATGGAGTATATTCGCTATTCCAAGAGTCAGATGACTTACAATCCGAACACTCGACATTGTCTCTATGGACTTGATGCCGATCTTATAATGCTTGGCCTTACTTCCCACGAACCTCACTTTTCACTGCTTCGAGAAGAGGTAAGTCTGTGGAATATAGGTTGAATTTTTTGTTTTGTTTTTTTAGGCAATCAATTTCGAAATTTTTTTGGGATATTTTTTGTATACAGTATATCCTATACAGAGGGTCCCCGATTTACAACATGGAGCCATTCCTGACAGCTGCAGTAACCCGGATTTCATCATGTCCGAATACACCTAAATTCGAACCTAGGTCCCCACTAATGCTAGAAATCAATACAGTGTTCCCCCCCTTATCGTGGTAGTTCGGTTCCGGGACCCGGCGCGAACCAGGAAAACGGCGAAGTAGGATCAGCCTTATTTTTTTTTTTTAATTTTTTTTTTTTTTAGGATGATTATGACACCAGGACAGGCCAAAAATGATAAAATAAAACAGCCTTTATCAGGCTGTAAAGAGAAACAGAGATGGAGAGTGTAATGAGCTGTCAGATGTGAAGGGATTATAAAAGATGTGTAATGAATATCCAGCTCTCTGCTGGGTTTACTATACCTTTGCATTACTTTTATGATGTCTATTCTAAAAATTCTCCTCAGATCTTATTATTATTATTATTATTATTATTATTATTGGCAACAATAATTTTCCTTTGATGATGATTGGGGAGATTATTATTATTATTATTATTATTATTATTATTATTATTATTATTATCATTATTATCATTATTACTACGAATTCGTAATTAAACCATTATTTTTACTATAAATAATTAGTTTTGGTTGAATGAACAAGAGTTACTTAAAGACTCTCTCTCTCTCTCTCTCCTCTCTCTCTCTCTCTCTCTTCGTCTCTCTCTCTCTCTCTCTCTCTCTCTCTCTCTCTCCTCTCATCTCTCTCTCTCTCTCTCTCTCTCATCTCTCACTCTCTCTCTCTCTCTCTCTCTCTCTCTCTCTCTCTCTCTCTCTCTCTCTCTCTCTCTCTCTCTCTCTCTCTCTCTCTCTCTCTCTTCTCTCTCTCTCTCTCTCTCTCTCTCTCTCTCTCTCTCTCTTCTCTCTCTCTCTCTCTCTCTCTCTCTCTCTCTCTCTCTCTCTCTCTCTCTCTCTCTCTCTCTCTCTCTCTCTCTCTCTCTCTCTCTCTCTCTCTCTCTCTCTCTCTCTCTCTCTCTCTCTCTCTCTCTCTCTCTCTCTCTCTCTCTCTCTCTCTCAACATCTATTCTACCCAACCCGCACACTCTCTTTGTCCCAGCCAACTAGGGAGGGGCACTTTACACAGTTATTAAAAGTAAATAAACCAACAGATGTACAAACAATGATGAGCCCTTAATAATAATAATAATGATGATGATAATAATAATCTCCACAATCATCATCAAAGGAAAATTATTGTTGCCAATGATAATAATAATAATAATTGTAATAATAATAATAATAAGATCTAAGCAGAATTATTGGAATAGACATCATGAAAGTAGTGCAGAGGTATATTAAAACCCAGCAGAGAGCTGGATATTCATTGCACATCTTTTATAATCCCTTCACATCTGACAAGTCATTACACTCTCCATCTCTGTTTCTCTTTACAACCTGATAAAGACTGTTTTATTTTATCATTTTTTTGTCATTTCCTGGTGTCACAATAATCTTAAAAAAAAATAAAAATAAATAAAATAAAAAAAATAGGCAAAAAAAAAAAAAACGCAATACAGTGAGAACGCGAACCTAGAAACGCGAATAACCGGGGAAACACTGTACTCTAAAACATAGAAAAATAATCTTATACATAATTTTTTTTTTTTATTGTGTGACACCGGGACAGGCAAAAGCTGCCCTTATCAATTAAGGCCCGGGCATGAGAAATCACCAAGAAGAAGGAAAAGAAAAAGGTTAGGGACAAAGCAGATATGAGGTAATGATACACAAAGAAAAACGACAGACAGAAAACAGTCAGAGTACTGAGGACCTAGAGATATGGAGGATTAGGCCCTGAGATGACAATAGATTTGTTTTTTGAAGGAAGATAGGTCATAAGAATTTGGAAAGACAGAAGGAGGGAGAGAGTTCCAGAGTCTGGATGTAGATGGAAAAAAGCAGTCGCTTCAAATCTCCAGACAGTACCTTTGAGATGAGGCTGCTTGGCGAGTGTTACGTGGCCACGGCAGTGAGGTAGGGATGCAACTCACAAACTCGTCAGAGCAGCGGTGGAAGTAGTAGCAGTAGAAAAGAGAAAGGGATGACACCTTACGGCAAAGAGAGAGAGAGAATCCAGATTAGAAATAAGAGAGGGAGATAAGTATAAAAAGAAGCACCTCAGAAGTGTGAGCTGTATTCTAATCAAGGACAGATAAGACCTTTATAGATTTTAAGTAACTGTAAAGAGGAAAAGTAATGACGAAAATTAAACAGAACCCCAATTTTATTGATGCAGATTTAGAAATTTGGATTATGTGCTTCCTCCAAGACAAGTTAGAGGCTATATGGAGTCCTAATATGTTGATAGAATTAAGAGGGTAAATTTCGTCAGTTTCGAAGACACTAGGGTTAGCAGAAGGAGAAGAAGATAAAGAGATAGACAGAAACTGCGTCTTGGAGGCATTAAATTTAACTAAATTTTGGGTGCCCCACTCAGATACCCTCTGCAAATCGGAGAGAGAGTAGAAGAAAGAGTGATGTGAGACTGATTACGAGTAGCAGATGAAGGTTGTGAAGAAAAGAAGGAAAAGTGAATGGTAGAATCATCAGCAAAGGCATGAAAAAGAGAGAAAGATGGGGATTGTAGAAGATTATTGAAGAATAGAAGGAACAGTAGGTGAAAGAACAGAGCTCTGTGGAACACCAATGGTAACAAAGAAAGGGCCAGATGTTGCACCATCAACAACTACATATATAAAACAGTCAGAAAGAAAACTGGATATCAGAGAACAGAGAGAAGCGGTAAAGCCATAGGCGGGGAGTTTGGCAAACAGAGCCTTATACCAGTCTCTATCTAAAGCCTTCAAGATATCAAGGATAATGACATAGGATTCCCCATAGTTCCTCTGAGAAGGTGACCATACATGAGTAAGATAGGACAGGAGGTCACTAGTGGATTTTGCCTTGCAGAAGCCATACTGGTGATCAGAGATAAGTGATTTAGATTCAAGGCATTTCAAGAAGTGAGCAGTGAGCAAAGTTTTGAAAACTTTAGCAATAGAAGATGTTAGGGAAATAGGTCGGTAGTTTGTAGGAATAGAGCGTCACCCCTCCGGAACATGTTAAACTAGAACATGCTTCCAAGATGAAGGATAGATACTGGTTGACAGAATGAGGCGAAAAAGACAGCAAAACACGTGAGCCAGTTCATTTGCAAACTTCTTAAGGAGCCTTGCAGGGATACCTTCGTGACCAGATGCCTTGTTCGTCTTTAGCGAGCAAAGAAGCTTACGAATTTACGTGAAGAAAGGATAATGGAGGGCATAGGGTTAGAGAGGGGTAAAGATTGAGGGACAGGTGTGCTGAAATCAGTTATAGAAGAGTTGGCAGAAAAATGAGAACGAAACAAAGTGGCTTTGTCACTGGGAGAGCAAGCTATAGAACCATAAGAATGAATGAGCGGGGGAAAGCTTGAGTTACAGAAGTTTTTGGAGAGGGTTTTGGCTAAGGACCAGAAACATTTGTCAGTGGGAGAGGAGATAAGGTCATCAACTTTTCTTCTTAAAAGAAAGCCTTCGACCGTCGAATCTGAGCATTACAGTGATTCCTAGCTACAATACACGTAGAATGAGTTAAATCGGAAAGTGAGGATTGGTTAGACCGGTGTGCCTGATTCCAGGTCTCGATAGGCATGGAGCAGGCACGGTCAAACCAAGGTTTAGGGGGAGAGAGTTTTCAAGGTTATGATCTCGGCAACTTTTAGGGCTAACTGATCAGGGTTGCGGGACCAAAAGCAGTAGTCATCCCATGGGAAGTGGAAGTTACGCAAAGCTTCACGTTTAGTACACTCAAAGTGCCAAAGGCGGCGCTGAGTAGAAGATATTGGTGGAAGAGGAGTGAAAATGGAAGAGATTGAGATCACAGAGTGGTCAGATTTATCAAGAGGGGAAGCACAATTTAAGAGTACTTTGAAGGGTTATAAGTAAGAAATAGGTCAAGAGTGTCGGCTGCGTCTTTGTGTCGATCATGAACACGAGTAGGATGTTTGATAATTTGCTCAAGATCTTGAGTAATAGAGAAAACAAGGGCCTCACTTCCTCCCACATCAGTGTGAGAAGAATTTAGCCACTCACTGTGGTGTATATGAGGTCTCCAATATAAAGGACTTCGGCATGTGGGTGAGAAGATAACAAAGACTCATGGCAAGAGGACAGATTTTCAAAGACAGACACAAACTCGGTGGAGTTGGAGAACAATAGCATATGCAAAGGAATATAGTGGTAGTGGAGAGATAGATTTGTAGGCAGAGAAGATAAAAATCAGGATATTTAAGGTCCATGAGCCTTGCAATAGGAGTGTTAGTGTTGCAGTAGGCACAGACCCCACCTTTGGAACAAAAACGAAAATACAGGTTATAATGAGAGATTTGAAATGGCTCAGATAGGAGTAGGAGGTTAGGGAAGGAAGTACCTAAGTGCTACTTCACAGACGAATTATTATTGTTCAGGCCACGAATATTAGAATTGTGAAGAGTGACAGAAGCAGATCTATTAGGAGGTGCAATGTTAAGGGCTGAACCATCACTACCACCAGGCGTTTCTCCCCTCAAGCCAGTAGTGGAGTCAACAAGATCCCCGGAGATTTTTCGCTCCTCTCTATGCCGGATACTGGAGTCCTTAAGCTCTGGATCTTCCATAAATAATAGCAAATATGAGGAAAAAAAAGAGTGCAAAAGCAACATATATTGGGAGTGTTGTGACTTGTCAAATGTAATGGAATAACAAGAGATATGTAACGAATATGCCAGAATGTTAGGTGTAGATGTAGGCATAAGGAAAGAACCTTTTGAAGGAAGACTCATCCCGGAGCTATCTCGACCAGTCTAGTTGAAGCTGTAATATCTTCAGTCGTAGTCTTTCAACGGGCGGCTGGTGCTTTGGCCAACCTACTAAAAGTACACTTTACAGTATTGCTAATCTTTACTACTGTGGATGGCTTGCATCTGGATAATTGGATAACTTCAGCCCCCATATCCAGCTTAGGGTCAAACGGCTTATCACCAGCAAATAATCACAAGAACAAGTGGGTGACTGTTCTTCCCCCCTTTCTGATATTCATGGCATTAAATTATCGTTTTTGCTTTCTCCTGTATCAACAGGAGGCACACTGGGATGTGCCGTCACAGCTAGTCATCCAGCCAAAGTGCTAATGACATCTTTCTTTTAATCATGTTGAAAGTATGTAATCACAGCGAATGAGCGCAATAAACAGTATGGTGGACGAGAGGTTTGGAAGCAATGCCTTTAATGTGGCGCTTTATTTAAAAGTGCATCCTCATTGTGCTGTCCTTTTGGTTTATCTCTTCCTCCAAAACTTATATTGTATTCTTGTTTTGTAAAAAATAACTTATGCTGGTCTATTGTCATATATCTTTTCTTCACTTTTCATTTCTGTTTCCATTTGAAGTAAATTTTCAAACTTAACTTTTCTTGTACTTCATTTATCCAATTTCCAAGATCATTGCTTTCAATTTTCCTTTTCATATCTTGTTTCATAATAGATTTCAGTTCTTCATTGGTGATATTTACTTTATCAATAAATTCTTTAGTTGATTTTGCCCAATAATCGTTTTGCATGTTTCCATTTTTGGTTATTACTCTTTTCATGAGTTTGTTTCTTTGATTTTCTTATATATACTTGACAACGTATTCCAAAGGCCCACCTCAACAAACTTTTTGCATAAAGATCATATGTACGGCTCTGTATTTGGCAATTTTGTAAATAAATTAAATCTAATTCCTTCAAATAACCAAATACATGAATATATAAATAAATAAAACCATTAACTTTATATATATATGGACAGTGTTACCCCGGTTATTCGCGCTTCTTGGTTCGCGTTCTCACTCTATCGCGGTTTTTTTTTGGATAAATTATTATTTTATTTTATGGGTATACGCAAAAATATTAAAATATTGAAAAAAAACATTTTCAGTATTTTCATTTTTTTTTAAAATTTACGTTGCGTGCTGTTATTTATAATGTAAAGGGTGTTTTTTTAACAGTGCAGGGAGGGTTTATACAGTTCGTAAACGAAAAAATAATTGTAAATGAGTATGTGTGTCACGTCATCATCACCTCATTCATGGTAATTTTATCTATCACTTTCATAAAAATTTACGTTGCTTGCTGTTATTTATAATGTAAAGGGTGTTTTTTTAACAGTGCAGGGAGGGTTTATACAGTACGTAAACGAAAAAATAATTGTAAATGAGTATTTATGTCACGTCATTATCACCTCATTCACCGTAATTTTATCTATCCCTTTCATAAAAATTTAAGTTGCTTGATGTTATTTATAATGTAAAGGGTGTTTTTTAACAGTGCAGGGAGGGTTTATACAGTACGTAAACGAAAAAATAATTGTAAATGAGTGTGTATGTCACGTCATTATCACCTCATTCACCGTAATTTTATCTATCACTTTCATAAAAATTTACGTTGCTTGCTGTTATTTATAATGTAAAGGGTGTTTCTTTAACAGTGCAGGGAGGGTTTATACAGTACGTAAATGAAAAAATAATTGTAAATGAGTATGTATGTCACGTCATTATCACCTCATTCACCATAATTTTATCTATCACTTTCATAAAAATTTACGTTGCTTGCTGTTCTTTATAATGTAAAGGGTGTTTCTTTAACAGTGCAGGGAGGGTTTATACAGTACGTAAACGAAAAAATAATTGTAAATGAGTATGTATGTCACGTCATTATCACCTCATTCACCGTAATTTTATCTATCACTTTCATAAAAATTTACGTTGCTTGCTGTTATTTATAATGTAAAGGGTGTTTTTTTAACAGTGCAGGGAGGGTTTATACAGTACGTAAACGAAAAAATAATTGTAAATGAGTATGTATGTCACGTCATTATCACCTCATTCACCGTAATTTTATCTATCACTTTCATAAAAATTTACGTTGCTTGCTGTTATTTATAATGTAAAGGGTGTTTTTTTAACAGTGCATGGAGGGTTTATACAGTACGTAAATTAAAAAATAATTGTAAATGAGTATGTATGTCACGTCATTATCACCTCATTCACCGTAATTTTATCTATCACTTTCATAAAAATTTACGTTGCTTGCTGTTATTTATAATGTAAAGGGTGTTTTTTCAACAGTGCAGGGAGGGTTTATACAGTACGTAAACGAAAAAATAATTGTAAATGAGTATGTATGTCACGTCATCATCACATTCACGGTAAGTTTTCCTATCACTTTCATAAAAATTTACGTTGTTTGCTGTTATTTATAATGTTAAGGGTGTTTTTTTTAACAGTGCAGGGAGGGTTTTTACAGTACGTAAACGAAAAAATAATTGTAAATGATATGTATATCACGTCATTATCACCTCATTCACTGTAATTTTATCTATCACTTTCATAAAAATTTACGTTGCTTGCTGTTATTTATATTGTAAAGGGTGTTTTTTTAACAGTGCAGGGAGGGTTTATACAGTGTAAACGTAAAAATATATTAAAATATCTATGTACATATAGGCGGATCCTACTTCGCGGATTTCCTGGTTCGTGGCGGGTCCCGGAACCGAACTACCGCGATAAGTGAGGCAACACTGTATACAAAAATGCTTTGTAACTATTCTTTCGCCAACCCCAACAAATATTTCACATAAAGATCGCGTTTACTGCTATGTATTTTGTAATTTTGTAAATAAATTAAATCTAATTCCATCAGGTAACCAAACTCATAAACAAATAAAGAAATAAAACCATTAACGTGATATATACATATTCAACAATGCCGTGTGACTATTCTTTTGTGATGCTCAACAAACTATTTTGCATAAAGTTTTATTTACTGCTGTGTGTTTATAAATATGTTCAGTATACTCTTACAGTATATCCAAATATATAAACAAATGAATAAATAAAGTTATTAACTTTATATACAGGGGTCCCCGATTTATGACAGGGTTTTGTTCCTGACAGCTGCCGTAACCCGGATTTTATCGTAAGTCAGAAAACATTTAAATTCGAACCTGAGTTCCCCACCAATGCTAAAAATAGATACTCTAAAACAGAAAAATAACCTAAGTTTTTAATCTAAGACATAGAAATATTAGAAGTACACAATACATAATTACTTACTATTACTACTGTGATTGGCTTGTAACTGGATAAGTAACCTCCATTTCCAACTTAGGGTCAAATGGCTTAGCACCAGAGAATGAGCACAAGAACAAGTGGGTGATGCTTCTTTTTCCCCCTCATTCCCATTTTCACGGCATTACACTATCTTTTTGCGGGTCTGCCAACTCCAGAGTCGAGTGTTCAAAGCACAGCTCTACCATGGTATCCTGTGAAGATTATTATTATTATTTTTTTTTTTATGATTGAGACACCAGAACGGGCCAAAAAAAAAAAAATAAAACAGCCCTCATCAGCTCTGGGCACGAAGAATACATAAATTAAGAATAAACAGAAATGGAGAGTGTAATGACTCGTCAGATGTGAAGGGATAACAAGAGATGTGTAATGAATATCCAAGAATATTCAGTGTTGATATAGGCATAGAAAAAGAACCGTGACTGAAGGAAGACTTAACATTAAACTGTCCTGGACAATCCTATTTAAGTTCTAAAAACCTTCAGCTGTCGTATTGCAATGGGCGGCTGTGCCATGGGCCAACTTACTACATGGTAATTTAGAAGGTAACCAAAATTTGCTAATGATGCTAAGCCAGGCAAGAAAGTTGTAAGGAAGACTGGAACATACTGAATGCAGATTTTGGTAAAAACAAAAAAGAAATTATGGATTAGACAAAACAACTGGAAATGGAACACATAGTGATGAGGTTGCAGCAGTATTTCTTTATATGCAATGGCTTATTAGCAAAAATTTTGTCTAAAGCAGTTGAAAGGTCTTGAACTAATTCATTTTTACAGCTTTTCTGTATTCTACTTGAAGTTGATTTTTTAATGATCAGTATAGTACCTATTCAAATTGATAATTAAAGAAGAAAGCTAGAAAGTAATAATTTAGATATATTTGATATTTTGACCATGTACAATAGTATTTAAAATTTTCACATTAAGTTTTTTGGTAGGTTAGATTTTCGTGAAAAGAAGAAAGTAATTTCCTAAAACTTCTTGATATTTTGACTATGTACAGTAGTTAGTAGATGATGACACTAAGATTTTTTTTCAGGTTAGATTTGGGGGAAAGAAAGATAGTAATAACAGAACCCCAACCCCTGAGGAAACGACTTTTCATCTTTTGCATCTGAGCCTTATGAGAGAGTACCTGAATTATGAATTTTCTGAACTTCAGGGGAACTTGCCTTTTCCCTTTGACTTAGAAAATATAATTGATGATTGGGTACTGATGGGTTTCTTAGTGGGGAATGACTTTATCCCCCATCTGCCTCATCTTCATATCAACAAAGAAGCTCTTCCTATATTATACAAAACGTACAAAGAAGTTCTCCCCACCCTTGATGGATACATCAATAATGGAGGGAACTTGCACTTGGCAAGATTTGAAAAGTTTATAAGGAAATTAGCGGAGTATGAAGTTAGCAATTTTGAGGAAACTAATGCTGACCTCAAGTACTTCAATTCCAAGAGGAGTGGCGATGGCAGTGCATTTCCCATTAACAGAGGCACTGCTGATGCCAGGGAGTTAGAGCCCTTTGATTTTGGTGATGACACATTGGATGATAATGATCAGGAATTTGATTTATGTGCCAAGTTAGAGAACCTTGGATATAAACCTGATCCTGCATTTTATGATGATGAAGAGGATGATGATGAAAATGGTACCTCTGACACAGGTATTTTTGAAGAAGAATTTCGTCAGCACAAGAGAGAGTACTATATAACGAAGATGCACTATTCAAACGTGGACTCCTCAGTACTCAGGGAACAAGCTACGTGTTATGTCCGAGGCATTCAGTGGATCTTGAACTACTATTATAATGGCATATGTTCGTGGAGTTGGTATTATCCTTACCATTATTCCCCATTTATGACAGATATTAAAGATTTTTCTGATATGAAGCTCGAGTTTGAAATGGGAAAACCGTTCATGCCTTACGAACAACTCTTAGCTGTGTTGCCTCCCCTTAGCGTTAAGCTTCTTCCTCAGGCCTATAGACCCCTCATGATACAGCCTGAGTCACCGTTAAAAGAGTTTTATCCGGAAACGTTTGAAACGGACTTGAACGGAAAGCAGCAAGATTGGGAAGCTGTGGTACTTATACCTTTTATAGATGAAGAAAGGCTCCTAACAGCTATGACCAGTTGTAATAAGAATCTGACAGAAGAAGAAAAAGCTCGAAATGTTCATGGGCCTATGTACATATACTTTTTTACTCCAGACAGTCTTGGTGAATACAAAGCACCCAAGTATTTCCCTTCAGTTGGTGTGAATCATGCAGGTTTAGAAATGCTTCATAGAGACAGTTGGGAAGTATTACCAGAAAAAATCTACAAGGGACTCTGTAAAGGTGTAAGTCAAGATTTGTATTTTGCCGGCTTTCCAACCCTAAAACACGTTCCCCACAAATTTCACGTGGCCAAAGAAAATGTGAAAGTGTTCCAGCAGAACAGCAGAGGAGAGAATTATATTTTAGATGTGACTGAACCAGCCCAAGCACCAGACCTTCGAGATCTGGCAAATCAAATACTAGGAAAGACTGTTTTTGTGTGTTGGCCTCATTTGGTTGAGGCCAAAGTGAGTAAAGTTAGTAATGGAAAGGAGTGTTATATTCTCAGCAAAGGTGAGATGCAGAAACAGATTCTTGAAGGAACCTCAAAAGAGGAATTTTATACATTCAGAAACAGCATAGCATCAGGTTACCATGACCGTTGGGGTATAAATATTGGTCACACAGATATTTTAGTATATGCGGCAGTAATGACGGGAAGGAATTATATGCCAGTGCCAAATGGGAGACTTTCTTTGGAGAAAACTTGGTCAATTATTGTCCAACCATTTGCCAACCAGGTGGTTGTGAGGGATATTGCTGTACATGACCCTGGATATAAGCAACATCTCACTCCACAGGAGTATTTTCCCCCTCGCACAAAGGTTTTCATGCTTGGACAACCTCATTATGGTTGTATGGGAGAAGTGATATTGATTGATCCCGACCATAAGGGTAGAATTCTTGTAGTTATGACGGTGGCCCTAGAGCCCAATTTTGAGTGTTTACAACAAAAACAAGAACAACTCGTCACTAGGAATTTAACAAGTTATCAAGCCTCACAGAAGTTGGGAGTTTCGTCTCATCTCTTGGCCCGATTGACGGGAACAGTACTTCTAGTTCCTCCCTCTGGTGATAATCCTTCAGGGTTGGAGGTGAAAAACAAGCTTAATATTGGACTCAACTTGAAAAACAACAAAAGAAATGAAGAAGTAAGTACATAATGTATTTATCATAAGATATGCAGGGTATGTTGACCTGCTAGTCTCCTTATTTGTACAGTTGTGTCCACCCTTTTGGATTTAGTGAGATATGGCATGATGTAAAATTATTAGTTTAGCAATTTAACTATTACTCAGTTAACAAAGAATTTGGAAATTTTTCAAAATTTAACAAAGTTTACTTCTAATATTATTCAGTTTTATATCTGCAAGTGGGAATGTAATTCTTTATATTGCTTTTAGAAATTGTTAACTTGAATTGGTTGTAGTACAGCAGTTTACAAATTTGAGACGAATGTCCTGTCTCTTTTGCCAACTTAGTTGTAGTAAGCAAGTCATTATGTGCTTCAGCCTAAGCAATATACAAATATCCCCTGAGGGAGGCAAGAATACCTCCATTCTAGTGTGTCATAAAAGTCAAGCCAGTGGAGCAGAGCAAGGGGATTTGGAATCTTCTCCTCTTGTATTTTCCTCCCACAAAGAGTCAGGGAATTTTTTTTGACTCTGCCACCCCCTTGCAAGTGGGATTATAGCTTTTGCATATATAGAGATAGCTAAATAAGAGATTTTGGAGAGGGCTTTATATCAACCTTTAGGGTGTTAAATGCATTTCTCCTTGGATGGGTGACAGGTGCAAAAGTCAGCCTGAAATTACTTAAAAATGGAGGAAAGCAAGTCACAGTGACGTTGTAAAAAAAATGTGATTTCATATATTGGGATGCGTTCTCTTCTAGTCTTGGTCAGTCTTCTGCCATGGTTTCCAGTGTGGGGTGCACACCCCACGGAGAGGCAATTCGAGAACATGTTAACAGTGAATTTTTTTCTAGTGAGTCTGAGTGAGTGTGTGTGTGAGCTTATACGGTGAATGTACAGTATGCATGCATAAAAATATTTGTGGTCCACAAGGTATTTTCAGCCTCCTCTCTTGATTGCATGTATATATCACCGGGAGGGCATCAGAATTTTAGAGATGCTTAGCTGGGGCATGGCCAAAAAAAGGTTAGGAACCACTGGTCTAGTGTATAAAAGGTCCACTGGAATGGTAACCTACCCAATGCTCTGGTCCACTGGTTGAACACAATACCCAATGGTCTGGTCCACTGGATGAATACGCAACCTAGTACAGTAATCCCTCGCTATATTGCGATTCACCTACTGCGAATTCAGTGCATCGCGGATTTTTTGGCGAGCATATGTATTTTATATCGCAGCTTTTCTGGGTGTATGCTATTTTGGAGCATGAGGATGCAAACGTTTTGCAGCCTCCGTATCTGCTGATGCATCCTCGTATGCTATTTACCTGACTATATTATATCGCAAGTTTGTTTGCTGTTTGTTCTTAATGCTTTTGTTCAATTCTCTTCATAATATTCGATCGCATTAAGCGGTAGAAGAGGAGGAGGATGCGGGAGAACGAACGTTTTGCCGCTTCCGTATCAGCTGATGCTTATCACTATTCAGGCACAATATCTTACTCATAAAATATTTGTTTACTCACCCTATTTGGGGTTTATCTAACTTTCAAGATTATAGTATAATTAATATTCCTTGGTTCTAAACATTATTCTATCTTTTTACATATAAACCATGCTGCACAAAATCTTAACGTAAACAAAGTCAGCTGAGACAAAAAGAAAACTATACAATTTGTTACAAAGAAAACGTATATATCGTACTTATATGGGAAACTTAAATGAAATATATATATTCTCTACACGCTATTTCCCTGACAATATTATACCGAAAGTTTGTTTGCTGTTTGTCATAATGCTTTTTCTTTTAATTCTCTTCATAATATTCGATCGCATTAAGCGGTAGAAGTGGAGGAGGATGCGGGAGAACGAACCTCTTATCTGCAAACGATTTGGCGCTTCCATATCAGCTGATACACCCTTGCACGCTAGTTCCCTGACGATATTATATCGCAAGTTTGTTTGCTGTTTGTTCTTAATGCTGTTTTTCAATTTTCTTCATAATATTCGATTGCATTAAGTGGTAGAAGAGGAGGAGGATGTGGGAGAACGAACTTCTAACCAGAACGTTTTGCCGCTTCCGTATCAGCTGATGCTTATCACTATTCAGGCACAAGATCTTACTCATAAAATATTTATTTACTCACCCTATTTGGGATTTATCTAAGTTTCAAGATTATAGTATTATTAATATTCCTTGGTTCTAAACATTATTCTATCTTCTTTATATATCGACCATGCTGCACGAAATCTTAACGTAAACAAAGTCAGCTGAGACAAAAAGTAAATGCTTACAATTCTTTACAAAGAAAACGTATATCGTACTGTACATGGGAAACTTAGTGAAATATATATATTCTCTACACGCTATTTCCCTGACAATATTATATCGAAAGTTTGTTTGCTGTTTGTTCTTAATGCTTTTATTCAGTTCTCTTCATAATATCACGTTCATATAAATTTACACTTGCGTGCTGTTATTAATAAAGTAAAGGGTGAGTTGTTAACAGTGCAGGGAGGATATATACTGTAAAGGTTAAAGTAAATGTAAAATACCTGTAATAAATATGATGCTCCTACTTCGCGGATTTTCACCTTTCGCGGCTGGTCCTGGAACTGAACCCCCGCGATAAACGAGAGAGCACTGTACTTTGGTCCACTGGAGGAATTCCTTACCCATTGTTCTGGTCTCCTGGATGAATGCCCCATTGCACTGATCCTCTGGATGAATACCCTGCCTACCCAATGCTCTGATCCAATGGACGAATACCCTACCATGCTCTGGCCCACTAAATGAATATCCTGCTTAGTGCTTTGGTCCCTTATGGTCTGGTCCATGATAGAAACCCCCTGCCTAGTGCTTTGGTCCCCTGGATGGATACTTTACCCAGTGCTCTGGCTTACTGAATGAATACCCTACCTAATGCTCTGATCTTCTGGTTCACTAGATGAAGTCCCTACCAGTGCTCTGGTACATAGGACAAATACCCTACTCATTGTTTTAGTCCACCCTATTACCCTACTCAATGCTTTACTCCAATGGATAAATAACCTACCTACTGCTTCGCTTCCTCAGACTGGGTTGACAAGGATATAAATGTTTTTTTTTTCTTTTTTTTTAACTTTTAATTGCTAGTTCATACCTTAGTTCTACTATGATATGAAAATCATAGGTAAACGGACATTATTGGAATTTATATTGACACTTCAAATACAGTATTTTATTTTTATTAATTTCTTATTTTAGGTTGCTGGTTACACATGCAAGTATCGAGATGGTGACAGATTTATCTGGATGTATCAAGAGAAGACGATCGAGGCAATACGAGAATATCAAGAGAAGTTTCCTGAAGTGTTTGATTACTTGTCTGTACAAATAGGTGAAAAAGACATTTTCTTCCAGGATGATATCTTTGAGCCAGAAAACTGGTAAGTTTCTTTGTTTTTATTTTTTTTCAGTGAATGTCTGAGAGCATGATTACATATGTATTGAACTAAACAACTCTTTGTTTTGCAATAGTTTTCTTGATAACTGGGTGTATTTTATACCTAGAATTACCTATTTTGAGAATATAGCACCACTGTGCTTGTATTCTCGTAGTACTCTTGGCCTGTAGAAGAGTATCATTCTGTAATGAACTGTCTCATGGCAGAAGGTCCTTTTATTCCCTAGGAGCTAAGAGTAGATGAGTGTGTGCTGTGACTCGGCCACCCTCCTTAGAAAGGGGATTATGACCATTATATATGTATGTATTGGACTAACAATGCTGTTAATAATGACCTAATTTTTGCAATTGATTTTTAAATACTGCCTTTTCTACTAGTCGACAACGTGACTGTAAACAAAGGAATAAATATTACACTTAAAACAATATGTACATATAAAATGGTCACAATCCCCTTTGTAAGGGGGCAGCCAAGTTAAAGCACATGCATTCACCCAAAGCTAATATACCTCGATCACTTCTCTTAGTTCCTAGGGGATAAAAGTCGCTATTGTTTTGCCTCACTTCCTTCCTCGGGTTGTCCACATAGCAAAGTGGGCTTGTATCTTCTACATTAAATTGTATACATCCTGTCAACTCTCAGCATGAACAGTTACTCACAGTCGTACTTGGGCATGGTATGGCATACTTGGTAAATTGCATGCAGTCGTATTTGGTCATGGCATGGCATACATGGTGAAAAAGTTCAAGCTATTGTTGAGAATAAACTCAAAAGCAGTCCTTCAATCTCCCTCGCTTATTATGGTCCCTTCATTTGGGCTTGTTTTTGCTCAGTAACTTTTGTAGTGTTAACTCATTCTGTATCTTGTTTGTGTTTCACTCTAATGGATATCAAAGCCTCTCCTGAGAGAGAACAGCATGCACTGTTTCTCCAACTCCTTGTCCAGCTTATATTCTGAACACCTGGCAAACTAACTTATTATGAATTCTCTCATACTGTGTCCTTTCAAATATTCAATATCAGTCACTTTCTCTGTTCCACTCTCTTCATTAAACTTTTCCTACCTATCTCTAACTCTCAGTCCTCACCCTGTGAAACCACTTGATTCCACAAATTCTTTTCATGCACTTCAATTTTTTTCTCAGCTTCATTCACAGACTATCACTCATTGCCCTATTGGAGAAGAAACTATTTAATTATGCATTTGAAACTTAGTTCAATTTGATTTGGATCATACTTTCCATGCCCTACTTTCTGCCTCCAGTATCTTTTACTTAAATACCATTTCTTCACTTGTACCTCTGAATCAGCCTCTAATGAAGTGTCATCAGTGAATAGCAATTTACTGCTACTGAACTCTACATCCCTCCTCCATCTATATAACTCTGGTCGTATGGTCTTCTCTGTACTTTTCTCATTACTACTTCTGCATACAGATTAAATACCCTTGGTGACATAACTTATCATTGTCTTTAGCGCTATTCCATTCTCGTTATTCGTAAACATACCGAACTGTCCTTATAATAGCTTTTTATCTCTTCTGTCCGACACTTTCCTTTCCCACGAAACTTACTACATTACGTTCTTATCTACCCTCTCATACCTATTTCCATATCTCGAAAAACTATATACTGAGGCATATTTTTCTCAACATATTTCTCATTGATTTTCTTAATAGTGGACGCTTGGTTTGTGTAGCCTTGACTCTCTGAACTTATGCTGTTTATTCTTAGATTAACACTCCTCTATGGCTAATTGCCCTTACAATCTCACCCATGAAGTTTTATGAAAAACTTAGAGTGCTGTTGCTAGTTATATAAGTACAAATAGTATTATGCTGGTAATCATATAAATACAAATAGTATTATACTTTTAATTATATAAACACAAATAGTATGTCACTTCTAATCATATAAGTACAGATAATATGCTAGTGCTACTCACATAAGTACAAGTACTAGACGAGTACCTGTAGCCTTTCCTCCAATTTGTATATAAGCAAAATCTAGATCAGATGTTGTTTCTAGTATTGCTTGTGGCCTTCTATATGTAATTAGCAGACCTTGACTTCCAGGGAAGAACAAGAATTAGAAAGAGTTGGTGTGTATGTGATAAAGGTAGACTTAACTGCTCCAAATAAGTTATGAATAGTTGGTGGAGAGGTATTGTTTTATATATTCTTTATTTAGAGAGTTGCTTTCAGAACACATGTATGACATTTAGATAAGTTAATTGTGGATACCATTATACAACCCATAATAATTATTTATTATTGACTTCTCTGTTCCTGCATTACTTATTACAAAATTGTGTGTACCATACTTATTTCACATACGACTTGATGATGATTCTTTGCTTCTACTTATGATAGCAAGGAACGTGTTGCTGAACTAACAACGTGGCTAAAAGAATCCGACTTTGCCAAGGCAGAACGTCGCAGGTGCGGCACTCAAGCATTAGATGAGTCTATAGTATCAAGAATTGTAGAAGAAGTGGATAAAGCTTCAGCCATTAGGGCCAGAGCTGTAAAGATGCAAGTGCGACCACATCTTCTCTTTAAGGTATGTGTAATCCTTGAGTTCCTTAAAGTGTGTGTGATAGTGTAGTGTACCTTTCTTGCAGTTTTTAATGTACAAATTATCAGGTGAGGCAAATTTCTTCTACCGCTATGACAGTATGCAGTACGACCTGCTTCTGTCTTGTTGGTTTGCAGGCGTACATGGGAGTTTGGAAGGTTTGTAGAGTAAACCTTGATAGAAAATCTGGAGGGAGAGACCTGATGGCAGTTAGTGGGGAAGATAAAGCTCAAAAAGTTATAAAGTGCACTTTACATTCAGGTTTGGAAAATGGCACAAGTTTTTATAAATCTGGTTGTTTTTGTATTATAAATACTACATATGTTTTATTATGTAACCTCTTCCATGTATCGTCAGTACTTCTACTACAAATAATAATAGTAGTAGAAGAAGTATTTGGCAAGTTGTTAATGATTCATTGTTGTTGTTTGCCGTTTTTTGAGTTCTATTAATCCCCATTCCCTTGTGGGTGAACATGGAACAGTAATCCTTCTTATGTTGTTGCGGGATATAAGCTTCACTCTCGATATGTTTAACGAATTCCTTTACGTGGGAATCCGCTGCTTTTTGGTCAGAACTAGCTGCCTCTTCGTGTCTAATGAGGCTATGAATCCCAGTTCGTTTACAAAAGTGTTCAAACCAGCTTCTACTGACTTTAAATTCCTCCAGTTTAGTGCCACTAGATGTCGGAGAGTTCGCTACTAAATCTTGGTGGATTTGCAGAGCCTTAGCGCATATTATGGTCTTGCTAATACTATCGCCAACCAACTCTTTTTCGTTTATCCACAACAATAATAATTTTTCTACCTCTTCTATCACCTGTGACCTTTTCTTCATTAAAATATTGACTGCCTTAGCCACGTCAGCTGCTTTTAAGATTTTTTATTCTTTAAAATAATACAGATGGTGGCTTTCGGCATGTTATATTGCATGGAAAGATCTGATACACGCACCCCATTTTCATGTTTTGCAGTTTCTTTCTTGGTTTCCACTGTTATGCGTCTGGGGTGTTTGATGCCAATTTTACTAACTTTTAATTTTCTTAGGAGCCATTGTAGTTCTTGTTGACAAGATATCAAGATTAC
>JAXCGZ010009967.1:0-52500 GCA_037179515.1 Halocaridina rubra
ATGTAACAATGTGCTTTCCCTAGACTGATGAGGTATATCATCTGCATGTTAGGTTAGGTAGATGCCTACTACCTCTGTGACAGTAGGTGGTACTATCGGTATTTGTTCCTGCTGCCTCGCAGGTGCACTCGGGAGTGTGGAAGGCTTGGGGAAGCCCTGAGAGAAAATTTAGAGGGAGAGACTCGAAATAAGTCAATGGGGAAGGATTGCTCCAAATCATCCTCTGGCATCTCTTACAACGCTGCTTGATTTCCAAACGTACAGACTTTGTCTTTCCTTTGGAGCTAATCAGCACCGTCGAGAGGGAGCAAGAGTAAAATGGGCTAGACATTTCTGCCCTATCTTTAGCCCAGACAAGCAGCAAAGCTTCCAGCTGCTTTAACCGTCTGTCAAGACGAAAAGAGCCATACATGCACTTCTTATACCTTGCTGGAAATATTTAATATTTTTCACGGAACTGTTACTTTACTTACTCATTGAATTAACTCTCTCATTAGAAGAATTTCCACCCTAGGCAATTGCAGGTTGAGATCGAAACATAAAATATACAGGATGATAACTATTACTTTCAGATCAGGTAAAGATTAGAAACCCCTAGACATCAAGTAACCCCTTAATTTGTGAGGTTAAGTTAGGCATTCATGGTCTAACTGAACCTAACCATACCTCCTAACAATTACGAGGTTAGTTAATGCTCTAGTGGTCGCTAATCTTTACTTGATCGTTACTTTTAAAAGAATACTCTTAAAATCTTACAAAATATATATGAGAAACCTACCTTTACAAGCATGCCTGACTAGATTTTGAAGGAAAATATTTTCATATTCGTGGGGAATGTGTTCCCCAACCTCCACGCTCATGACCCAGTCAAATCTCTCCCCGAGGTCTTGCTTTTTCGATACATCCAGATATTTAATGAAGCCATTGCTTAGTGTTTCTATATTCAGGGCTCCGTCATAACCTTTTATAATTTTCATTGAAAAGAAAAGCATTTATTTATTTATTTATTTATATATATATATATATATATATATATATATATATATATATATATATATATATATATATATATATATATATATATATATATATATATATATATATATATATATATATTTATTTATTTATTTATTTATTTACTTACTTACTTATGCTCAGTCAAGTATTTAGCTTCTTCATTTGTTCATATATCATCTCTGTTCATAATTTTCACTCATAGCGAGTTATAAAATGGCTCAGAAAAACAGACTCACCTTTCCATGACTTTATAACCTGGGGCTGAGCGAGAAGTTTTGCTTTTTTCATTTCTGTTTCGTACATGGCCAAAAGATTTATCATTTCGTAGTTATTTTTCGTGTGAATGACATTCTTCCATATTCTGAGGAAGCATCTCCCGTAACTGCCTAACCCCGCTCCGATGTCTGCAACGGTAGCATTTGGACCAAAGAGCTTTTCCAAGCCCGCGCAGAGCTGGACATTGAAAAGATTAAACTCTCCAGAGAAAACTGTAATACTAGACGGAATAATTTTAGCGAGGTCATGATTAAAATATTCAGTTAATACTACATAATTAGCTTACGTAATACTACTACTACTACTACTACTACTACCACCAATAATAATAATAATAATAATAATAATAATAATAAATACATTAACGTATGTGAAACATGAAACTTAGCTGGGTTCGAACCTAAGATACATAATTGCTGTGCCAAGGGTGGTGTAGTTGGCAGCGCCTTGGCACGGTAATTATGCGTCTTAGGTTCGAATCCCGGCCAGGGGCAAAATATGTTAATATGTTAAAAGGCAGATATATTAACGCTTTTACTACTACTACTACTACTACTACTACTACTACTACTACTACTAATAATAATAATAATAATAATAATAATAATAATAATAATAATAATACCATTCCATCCCACACGTAATTATAGCCATCGAAAACACTGTTTTCATCCAGACAGAATCCTCCTGTGGCGGCCACGTGTTTCTTCTTGCAAGACACCACATCATCAGAAGTTCTATTTTCCTTGGTAAAGCTTTTTTGAGATTTCACTGGGTTTTCGCCTTTCTTGTTTTGTCCTCCGGTACCTGCTACCATATCCTTAAGATAATAATAATAATAATAATAATAATAATAATAATAATAATAATGATAATAAAGTTCTGTAAATTTAAATAAATTTTTCTTCAAGATATTCATAAGTAGTATTCAGACAAAACTTAATATGCTACTACTACTACTATTACTACTACTACTATTACTACTACTACTACTACTACTACTACTACTATTAGACGCTAGTGAAATAACACCGCTATATTAAATTTCGTTTTATGAAGATCTTTGAAGCGTTTACCTGGGGTATCTGGGAGATAATTGGATATGCAGCCATTAAATTCGCATTTGTAATTAAATTTGTCACGGCTATGGCGTACAATGCTAGCAGCACTAGTAGGCCTAGTCCAACCTGCGGGAAAAATGAGATGTAATTTTCTGTTTGAGAGAGAGAGAGAGAGAGAGAGAGAGAGAGAGAGAGAGAGAGAGAGAGAGAGAGAGAGAGAGCACTACAACATTCACTGGGAAAATCATGATCTTAAGTATTGATTATATATATATATATATATATATATATATATATATATATATATATATATATATATATATATATATATATATATATATATATATATATATATGCATGCCTAATTGTGCTTACGGGAAAGTGCCCTATGCTCGTAACTCCCCGTCTCTGGTCGGTTCCATGTATGTACTCAGTGATACTTATCATTCTTGGCCAAAAAATTATGGATTGAGTTAGCATTGACTACCTCCTCGCTTAGCTAATTCCAGTCATCAGCTACTCTTACACTTAAAAAAAGTACTTCTTTACATCCTGAAAAAAAAAATTCTTGCGAAGCTTCAGACTATGACCTCTAGTTATAGAGCCAGCCATATCAAAATATCGATCCCTATCCACTCTATCATAACCATGAAGGAATTTAAAGACTGTCACCATATCCCCCCTCACTCTTCTAGCTTCGAGTGATGGTAAGTCTAATTCCTTCAGCCTCTCATCATAACTGAGATTGCGTATTTCTGGCACCAGTTTCGTGGCATGTCTTTGAACTTTTTCAAGCTTAGCTATGTGCTTTTTCAAGTGCGGATTCCAAAAGGGGGCTGCATATTCGAGTTTTGGCCTCACATAGGTTACATAAATATTTCTGAACATTTCCTTGTCCATGTGTCTGAAGGCTACCCTTACATTTGCTAAGGAAGCATATGCTGCACTTAGTATGTCATTTATATGCATTTACGGAGATAAATCTGCCAGTATGTTTACTCCTAGATCTCTCTCATTTTCTGTCCTGAAGTTCTGCTCCTGCTATTGAGTATCCGAGCTTGGGCCTTCTCGCACATGTACCCATTCTGATTGTCTTACATTTTGAAGTATTGCGTGTGTGTGGAAAACAATACTATAATTGTAAAAATACACAATGTTCTCAATAACTGAAAATTCATGTTTGAAGGCATTATTATTATTATTATTATTATTATTATTATTATTATTATTATTATTATTATTAGTAGTAGTAGTAGTAGTAGTAGTAGTAGTAGTAGTAGTAGTAGTAGTACTGACTGGGTGGGTGGGTGGGTGTCTATCCCTCGAAGTCCAGGAAAATGCCTTTGCTTATTTAACGTATATATTTAACGTATACCTAATGCTGCACTCTATAAAGGACACGATACTTCACAAATCATTCTCTTTTTTTCTGCCTTGTCCTGAAGCTGCTACTATTTATTTATTTTATTTTTGGTGCCCGGACCTGATGAAGGCAATTTTCTTTGCCCGTCTCGGTGTCACAGTCATAAAAATCAAATCAATCCACTGATTTCAATCACAGAAACCAAGATGATTTGAGCTGCGTGGATAACTGAGTCTAGACTAACTTCGTCTTCCTGGTCTGTCTTTGAGGTCTTGGAGTTTGAATCATTCTAATTCTTAGCTATTATTCTTGAACTTACAGCCATGGGTGACCCTGCCAGGAGCCAATAAAGGTAATTTTTTTTCCGCTAATAATTCTCATCTAAATGGGGGTGGACACAGACAGACTGGAGCTGGGGGAATAAGGCTAGTTGCCTCTTCACCACAATTAGGTAATGGATAATCCATAGATGATGATTATTATTGGCCAGGAGACGTAGAATCACAAGCAGTGCTCTTTCTTGTTATGACAACTAGGCTTTACGCCGAATACTAAAAAAAAAAAAAAAAATGCTTCAGCCATATCGCGTTCCAATTTATTATTTCTTGCTTGATACACTTTTGAATCTCTTAATATTTCTTCAAGCTTTAAATTATCCTATTAATGTAAATCAGTGCCAGTATATACCTTTACAGGGTGATTAGATGCTGCAGACATCCTCTTGCAAATTGTGATGTGTTTTCCTGCTCTCTTTATTGCTTTTCCTGGATGAACCGAAACTGGACTACTAGCAGGAAATTTTGCTCGAAACTGATTTAAAAATAATAAAAAAGAAGGTTGCTTCTCTGACATATTTAATCCTTTTTTCCTCAAGAGCTGCTTGAGGGATTCGCTAGGCGAGGAGGTAGTTCATGCTAACTCAGTCCATAGTTTTAAGGACAAGTATCATAACTATCACTAAGTACAAAAATGGAACCGACCAGGAGACGGGAAGTTACGAGCTTGGGGCTCTTTCCCGTAAACACAATTAGGTAATTACATATGGGGGAATCTGTTCAAAAGACTGACACGTCGAAAAGGTGACAAACATACTGCTCAGTAAAGTGACAAATCAAAAGAGTGACATAAAAGATTAGGTTAGGTTAGGTTGGAATTTTTTCTTAAAGTCACTCTTAATTTTCTAATTTAATTGACACTCTTTTGCTATGTCACTCTTTCAATACACAGGCATTTTTTTTGCCTGTCCTAGTGTCACACATAAAAAAAAAAAAATAAGATTCTGCGCATTCCAACTTATTTTGCACCGGGATGGAATTCGTACCTAGGACACATAATCACTGGGCCAAAGCGCTGCTATGTGATTATGTGTCAGGTTCGAATCCCGGCCAGGTGCAAAATATGTTTCATATACTGTATACGCAATTCTGGAGGTTTTAGCGGAATCTCTCTCTCTCTCTCTCTCTCTCTCTCTCTCTCTCTCTCTCTCTCTCTCTCTCTCTCTCTCTCTCTCTCTCTCTCTCTCTCTCTCTCTCTCTCTCTCTCTCTCTCTCTCTAACATAGACACACACACAACTTACCATCACTCGAAGCTAGAAGATTGAGGGGGGATATGGTGACAGTCTTTTAAATTCCTTCATGGTTATGATAGAGTGGATAGGGATCGATATTTTGATATGGCTGGCTCTAGAACTAGAGGTCATAGTTTGAAGCTTCGTAAGAAAACTTCTTTGCAGGATGTAAGGAAATACTTTTTCAGTGTAAGAGTAGTTGATAACTGGAATTGGCTAAGCGAGGAGGTAGTTAATGCTATCTCAGTCCATAGTTTTAAGGACAGGTATGATAAGTATCATTAAGTATAAAATGGAACCGATGAGGAGACAGGAAGATACGAGCTTTGGGCTCTTTCCCGTAAACACAATTAGGTAATCACCAGCATGTAATGGAACCAACAAGGGCCAGGGGTGGGGATGAGCCATCACTACTTGATCTAGTGTTCACAGATAATGTGTTGGATATTGAAAAAATTGAGTATGAACCACCAATTGGAAAGAGTGACCACTGTGTGTTGTTGATGGAGTATATCATTGAAGATATTCTTCCTGAGAGTAGAGGCACTGAGGACATGAGGAGGAACTATCCGAAAGGAGATTACATCAAAATGAATGAGCTTTTTGCAGTTATTGACTGGAGAACCTTATTTTACAACAAATCTGTACAAGAAATGTATGACATCTTTTGTGAGAAATATGGGAAGATAGTAGATTGCTGCATACCTGTCACCAAAGTTGGTGTAATTCATGCCAGAGAGAAATGGTTCGATAATGGGTGTAAAAGAGCTAAGGAGTGGAGAGACAAATGCTGGAAAAGGTATAGGAGGAGAAAAAACATAAATGCCTGGCAAACCTACAGAAGAGCAAGAAATGACTACCTAAGTAAAAGGAGAGAGGCAGAGAGAGACTATGAGAGGGACTTCACCAGGAAGGCTAAAGAAAATCCCAAGCTTTTCCACAGCTTTATCAGAGGAAAACTGAAGGTAAAAGAACAGGTTTTAAGGCTAAAGAGAGCGGATGGAAGCATCACTGAGACGGATGAAGAGATCTGCAGAGAATTGATCAAGGAGTTTCAGTCAGTATTTACAGTAGAAAATACCCCACCCCCTCAGATTGCAGTGATAGAAGCTCAAGGGCCGGTATTAGAGAACATCAACCTTACAGCCACAGAGGTATGCAAAGCGCTGATGGATTTAGATGTTCATAAAGCTACAGGTCCTGATGACATATCCCCTCATGTGCTTAAAAAATGCGCAAACACAATATCAGTGGCACTAAGTATCATATTTAAGGAGTCACTGGAGTCGGGGGAGATTCCAAGATGCTGGAAACAAGCAAATGTGATACCTATCTTCAAAAAGGGAAGGAGGGATACGGCTCTGAACTATAGACCAGTTTCCTTGACCAGCATAGTTTGCAAACTTATGGAGAAACTACTAAGGAAACATATCTCTCTTCACTTGGAATCCTTCAACTTTTTGTCAGTGAGGCAACATGGCTTCAGAGAAGGTAGATCAACAGTAACAAACTTATTAGAATTTTATGATGAGGTAAGCCAAATCTTACAGGAAAGAGAGGGCTGGGCAGATTGCATATTCCTAGACTTCCAGAAAGCGTTTGACACTGTTCCACATGGGAGACTTAGTAGGAAGCTGCAATCAATGGCTAGAATAGGTGGAAATGTTTTGGAATAGATAAAAACTTACTTAGAAGGAAGGGAACAGAGGGTTAGAGTAAGACACTCAGTGTCTGAATGGAGAAGAGTTAGTAGTGGAGTTCCACAGGGTTCAGTTTTAGGGCCACTTTTGTTCCTTGTATATGTAAATGACCTACCAGAGTCTGTAAATTCATTCATGAATATGTTTGCAGATGATGCAAAGATTGTGAAGAAAGTAAAAAACGAGAACAATGGTAGAGAACTTCAGGAGGATCTAAATAATCTGCATGAGTGGTCAGAAAAGTGGCTAATGAAATTCAATACTTCAAAATGTAAGGTAATGAGAATGGGTACAAGTGCAAGAAGGCCCAAGCTTGACTACTCGGTGGCTGGAGTACAACTTCAAGAGACAGAAAATGAGAGAGATCTAGGAGTAAACATACTGGCAGATTTGTCTCCAGAAATACATATAAATGGCATAGTAAGGGCAGCATATGCATTCTTATCAAATGTAAGGGAAGCCTTCAGGCACATGGACAAAAATGTTCAGAAATATTTATGTAACCTATGTGAGGCCAAAACTCGAATATGCAGCCCCCTTTTGGAATCCGCTCTTGAAAAAACACGTAGCTAAGCTTGAAAAAGTTCAAAGACATGCCACGAAACTGGTGCCAGAAATACGCAATCTCAGTTATGATGAGAGGCTGAGGGAATTAGAATTACCATCACTCGAAGCTAGAAGAGTGAGGGGGGATATGGTGACAGTCTTTAAATTCCTTCATGGTTATGATAGAGTGGATAGGGATCGATATTTTGATATGGCTGGCTATAGAACTAGAGGTCATAGTTTGAAGCTTCGTAAGAAAACATCTTTGCAGGATGTAAGGAAATACTTTTTCAGTGTAAGAGTAGTTGATAATTGGAATTGGCTAAGCGAGGAGGTAGTTAATGCTATCTCAATCCATAGTTTTAAGGACAGGTATGATAAGTATCACTAAGTCTAAAATGGAACCGATCAGGAGACGGGAAGATACGAGCTTTGGGCTCTTTCCCGTAAACACAATTAGGTAATCACACACACACACACACACACACACACACACACACACACACACACACACACACACACACACACACACATTGATGGGTTTCTTCAGAGTGGAGATAATATCTTGAATTGACCAATTGTATTTTTTCATCCTTAGAAGAATTTTTAATTTGCTTTTTCTTAGTATGTAAATATAAGCACATTAATCAGTGTAAGCCAATGTAATACATAATAACAGTTGTGCGAGAGTACCAATTGAATATTTACAAAGGTATATTGAATTTTGTAGCTTTGCTTATAAATTTAACTTAAAAGGAAACAGGAGACGGGGAATTACGAGTTGTGGGTCTTTCCGTTAGCACAAATAGGTAAATTACTCCTGCACTTAAATTTCAAGTGCCTTAAAAAAGTAATCAACATAAAGTATACCATTTACATATATATCTTAAAATGACTCACTATTATGTACAATTATATTTTTCTATATACTCTTATTGCCCTTTTTGTATTATTAGACTCAAAATTATTTAAATAATAATTAAAACCTTCATCAAACGAGACACATTACTAAAAATCTTTGGCCACATCCCAGACCTTATTTTGCCAGGTGGAAAATAATGACAAAACTGCTCCCACGGAAAGAAAAGAAAATAACAGCAACAGCTGTTGGGCTGTTGATGGCGTAGGTGAGAATAAAAGAGGTTGTCAGTGCATTAACGACGACACAGGTAATTATTAAATGCTCTTTGAAATAGCTAATTAGTAATGGAATGTGAATTAAGCAGTGGTCCTACCAAGTGCCATCCTTTAACTCGGGCAGAATGATCTAAGGTGCCTAGAACGTAACCTTGCCAATTTAGTATAAATAAATTTGGTTAATGGTTATTCAGTAAACTTTTACTTGTTTTACCCCTCAAAACGAAATAAAAATACAAAAAAATAATGAAAAATAGAGATAAAAATAATAACTTCATTATTTTACTATTGCGCCCTAACTTCATTATTTTACTATTGCACCCTACTTTTTTGTGATATGTAGGTAGGTTACGATATTGTGTGTGTGTTTTTTTAATGAATTTAACCTTCAAAATCGCCTTAAGTTACTCAATTTTAGGGTAGGTTAGGTTAATTGAAGTTAGGAATACTCTCCGGCGTTTTGAAGGTCAGACGCGAACAAAATACCTAAAAAAGGTAACAAATAACTTTCGTATCTAAATATTTAGTATGAAATATACCTCAAGCATAATATAGAACATAATTATAGTTATAAACTAGTGGTTTAACATTGGATATAGTAAGTTAGGTTTGACTTTAATCTATCTTAACCTAACGTAATAAATAAATTTACGGGGTTATGTAACGTCCTTTCAGTCACTAATCTTTACCTGACCCATTGTTTATACTGATGCGACTTTGGGTGTGGGTCCTGCTAGTTGTCAAACTTCCTAGGGGGTAAGTTGATTATATATATATATATATATATATATATATATATATATATATATATATATATATATATATATATATATATATATATATTAGTGTTCTAGTAAATGTGGGGACTGCCGTAGCATAACCAATAGAATGCTTGACTCTGGAGGCAATGGACCCTCGTTCAAGGTCACTGCAGGGCGATAGGAAAGGTATCTAGCCATGATTCCTCAGCTTCATATTCATTGCCATTTTTGTTTAATTTTTTTTAGCGTGTTATGGCTATCTTGAATGTCCAATCTAGTTTTAGATGGACTTGACCTATTTGTTGTAACCTTAAAGTAGTGCATTCATTTGTAATATTTCTATCATACACTCTTACTTTTTGCGCTCTATAGTGTAAAGGAAATGGGAACCGCCATGACGTAACCAGTATGGTTTTCAACTCTGGTACTGGACCCTAGTTCCAGCCCACGGCTTAATTCCCCAGCTTCATTCTGTCTGTGTCCACCCCCATATGGAGAATAATAGTGACCTAAAACGTAACAGAATATATAAAAAACTAGAAGGGAAAGTAAATATATCGCTGCTATATTCATTATAACAAATACAAGATTTTTTCCTCGTGTTTATCAAATCCTGTTGCTTCTCTTTCAGGTATGGCACCACTGTACCTGTATGTGTAGGTAGTTAACGATGGAGACTGGTAGTACCGAATTCAAACGAAAAGTAGGCAAGCAGTTATTGGTTGGGCAGTGTGACAAAATCAGTCCCACTGAAGTCTTCGACGTTGTTGTAGATCCACTGACAGATTTCAAAGTACGTTAATTTTGCTGTAATGGATGTTAGCTGCTTTAAAGTAAGTGTAGGTTTCATGGTAATACCCTTAGCTATATAATCTAAACGATGCTGGTAATAATTATGTGCCTAGTAGCGAGAGAACGTGTAAGTAAATTAAAGTTAATGATACTTTTAGTTTTACAGGGGGTCCTTGGTTTACACTGTCCTTGAGTTATGTTGTTTCGTGGTTACAACAAAAAAAAAAGCAAAAAAATTTATGGGAGATGTGTTGTAACCACTCTTATTTATTCAAGGTAAAATTGCCGGCTTCACGAGATACTCAGTAAAGAGCACCCTGGCGTAGAACTGGCGGGGCTTCGAAAAAGACCTGTTCGGAGCTGGCGGGGAGGCACCAGGCGGTGACTTCCCCGGCCAGTCCGGAAAGGAACTCGAACTATGAGCTTTTTAACTGCAACAACTTTAATATATGCTATTGGAGCTGGAATTACCGCGGCTGCTGGCATCAGACTTGCCCTCCAATGGGTTGTCGCTATAGGATTTAAAGTGTGCTCATTCCAATTACGTAGACTTGGATGAGTCCCGCATTATTATTTTTTGTCACTGCCTCTCCGCCAGCCTCCGAACAGGTCTTTTTCGAAGCCCCACCGGTTCCCAAGGAAGGCAGCAGGCACGCAAATTACCCAATCCCGGCTCGGGGAGGTAGTGACGAAAAATAACAATGCGGGACTCATCCAAGTCTACGTAATTGGAATGAGCACACTTTAAATCCTATAGCGGCAACCCATTGGAGGGCAAGTCTGGTGCCAGCAGCTGCGGTAATTCCACTCCAATAGCATATATTAAAGTTGTTGCGGTTAAAAAGCTCATAGTTCGAGTTCCGTTCTGGACTGGCTGGGGAAATCACTGCCTAGTGCCTCCCCCCAGCCTCCGAACAGGTGTTTTTTGAAGCCCCGCCGGTTCTACGCCGGGGTGCTCTTTACGAGTGTCTCATGTGGCCAGCAAGTTTACCTTGAATAAATAAGAGTGGTTACAACATATCTCCCATAAATTTTTTTGCTTTTTTTTTTAAATAACTTTTTGCCTGTACAGTATTATGTCTTCGAAAAGTAAAGGAGATTCTTCTGATGGTAGTGCATGAAAGTAAAGGAAAACCATCACCATGGAAACTGAATTAAAGATAATGAAATGCATGGAAAAGGGAGAAACTGTACTACTGCATTAGTGTTGGTGCTTATTTAGGTGTGTTCCAACTTACACTGAAATTCGGGTTACATCACATTTCAGGAATAGAACTGACATACTTCAAGGACCCCTTGTATAATGACAGTAATTCAGGTAATTATTATGCTTCTAGTAACAAGACAGCGAGTAAGTGAATTATAGTTAAGTGTAATAGTATACCGTGCTTTTTTTTCCGCAATAGCGAGAAATTAACTCTGCAGTCTATAATACAGGAATTCATAGCTTAATGCGAATAACTTCAGAGCCCTTAAGGGTATATTCAGTGGACCAATAGTTATAAAAGTTATAACTGTATTTAGTATTCAAGAACTGCTACATAGTGAAAAATCTCTTACTCGGATTTAGTTTGAAACCTATATTTTTTTCATGAGTGTGACAATGGGACAGTCAAAGAAAACTGCCCTCATCAGGCCTGGGCACCACGAAAACAGTCAAGGAAAAGAAAGAGAAATAGAGATAATATACAACTCACTTTATAAAAATGTTAGCAGCTTGAAGAACCTTTTGTGGCTGTACTCAAAGGGGTCTAAGAGAATTCTTTTCTCGCTAATTGAGAAAATTTTTTATACTGGAATCATTTATAAAATAGCAAAAGGAGAGCTATTTCAGCTTCTATGGTATGCCTTCTAACTCGGTGTCTGTGGTCTACTGCATTATAACTTAAACCTAACCGTCATTCAAGTCTGTTTACATGATGATTATTAGTGAATAAGAAAATAAATGTTTTTCTGTTAATCTGATACCATTTTTCTCATAGACATGCGTGGTATTGTACCGTACACTTCAGTAGGATGCAATTTATAACCGTAAATAATTATTGGTCTTCTTAGGAAAAAAATTGGTATTATGAAATTAGGTTAGGTTAGTTAAGAGTGTAAAACTGGAAAACACACACCTAATAATAGCCTCCAATGCTATTTAGAATGATAGCTTTGTAATAAAACTATATAGTTAATTTGATTATTTATAATCACCTATACATATAGATTAACGGTTATTTTATGTAACATTAAGGTAGGTTGCTGTACGCTATGCTGTAGATGCTGAGGGAGACTGCATGCAGCAGGAGCGCAATGTTTATTGTCTAATGCATTTCACCTCTTGTTTGGTTCATTTAGAGAAAACTTTTTATGATTGGGATACTTAAAAACAGAAATTGGTGAGAAAAATATACTTTTTTTTGCCTTGTATGACCCTGAGTATATTTAGTTAAAATACTGACGCACAGCAGGAAACTATGTAATTTAAAGAGACTGTCAAATTATAGTACAGATGTTTGTATCGTGTTCAGTATTGTTCAAATTATAGTGCAGATGTATGTATCATATACAGTATTGTTATATATTGTTCTCATGCATGCATATCTTGCATATTATGAAATGTTTTCTCACCTATACAATAGAAAAGTCAAATTTTGGTACATTAAATCTTTATAGTTCAGAAATTAAGAAAAGAAAAAACAAATTGTTAATTTATTATTTTAAACTACTCTAGCTATATCTACTGGTATATCTATATACAAAAGCCATATTCTCACTTATAAGAGGGGATAACTGAGTCAAAGCAAATAAAAAACTTGACCCTCTGTGGGAGGAAAGTACATAAAAGGAGATGCCCAGTCCCTTCGCTCCACCCTAGTTAGTCGAGTTTTATGACATGCTAGGGAACATGGAGGTGCTATTCTTACTCCCTCCCCTCACTAAATAGTTTCTTTGCTTAACATTTGACATTTCCATTTTCTTTCCAGGTTTCCGAATCGAGCATCGAACCTTCGTCTCCTCGGCAGTCTTTCAATTTATCTCCTCTGAACTTTCACCCTGTGTCAGAAGGTACGCTTGAGGGTTTGACCTTGCCACCTAAGTCCTACTTATACCAACCTGAAGAAGTTAACAAGACACCTTCCCTACCTCCCTCTCCCTTCAATCTCGGTCGAGGTTTACGCGCTCTTTTTGTTGGTAGGAAATTAATTTTGTGCCTGATATTCAGAATCCTTGGCAAGAATGTTGACTCTTCGGTGGTGGCTTCCACTCCATAATATAGATTTAGTTTAGCTGATTAAAGAATTCATAAGATTTTTTCTGTAGATACCGGATTTTCATTGGCTTTTGGTATTTATCGAGTATTTGTTTGGATATCAGATTTTCATGCTGAATGGAGGATATTTAGTCAGACACACAACAAAATACCTGGTTTTAGGTGGACTATGCATTTTATGTGAATAATGCCGAGATTGCAATTTTTATTCAGTAGATAATAGTAATACTGATGTATGCAAACGTGTAGAGGCTTTGGATATACATTTGATGTCAATACCACAAAGTTCATAAATTTTTACATACTGTATGCTGTATTAAGTTGTACTACTGTCTTATTTATCTTTTAATATATTGCTTCATTTTTGGCTACTGTATTTTGGTGTTGTTGACTTAGGAGGCTTTGATTGTACATTTCATGTCAGTAGCTCAAAAGTTTATCGTTTTTTTTACTTACTGTATGATGCATGATATTACTTACATCCCTATTTAACTTACACACGCATTTGTATCTCTTGTGTAGACACAAAACTTTGGAGCAGCAGCATAAGCTTGTCTAGCAGTAGTGGCTCAGGATCCCTGAAGGAAAAACCTGGTAGTACTTGTGCTGTTGGGGGAGGGGGGAATGGCCATCACCGTTTGCTAGTTCCTGAAGTCCACCGCTTTGGTTATAATCCTCCTTGCGCAGGCTCCCCCCATGATCTGGCCTCTTGTCCCGTAATCCGGCCTTCAGACCCATTCACAAGTAATAATAAGGTGAGAATTTTTTTACCACTCTTGTATATTCGTTCGTACATTTCTTCACACGTTCTCACTGTATGTTAAATATGGACATAGTTCTGATCTGTGTATGTACTTGTGTCTTTATGCACCATTCCTCATTCATATTGCTTTTCCAAAGTGTGTTGTTGCATGTGGTCTATGTGTGTATGTGTGTGTATTACAATAGATCACCTGTAAATTTAATATCCTATGAATCAGCATCAAGATACTGATAGCCTGTGTATCAAACTAAAGAGAGAAATAGATCTCATTTATTCCATGATTAATTGAAAAGTACTTAGTGTTTATTTCATACTGCAGTTGTTGTTGTTGTTGTTCCCTGAACTGCCTGGTGAACAACCCCGATTCGCCTGATCTTGGGGTTTCCCCCAGAGCTCTCATGGAGTGTATGAAGTGTTGGTGGCACATATGCTTTAACTCTGTTTGCCTATGGGTATGCAGTGAGAAAGAGATTGGCTGCTTATCATGCTTCAGTGGGATATTGTCTGTTAATGAGCTTTGAGGATCAAGCTGTTTATCATGTTAAATGAACATAGGTTCATACAATTGAAAAATAGAATTTCTGTTTTATCAAATCTGCAGTAGGAAATTTGATCGAGATTCAGAATGCCGGTTTTTATGCCTATATTTGAAGAATGATTTCTCATATATCACCATTACATGAGAAATTACTTTTTTTTTGTCATGCTGTGCTATGAGATACTTATCTCTCAACTGAAGTTTAACTGGATCAGGTAAAGATTAACGACCCTCAGAGCATTCTATAACTCCCATGAATTGTTAGGTTAGTTTGGGATAGGTTAGTGCCTAACATGATCTAACCTCTTACTCTAACAATTTATGGGGTTATCTAAAGTTCCTGGGGTCGCTAATCTCTACCTGATCAGTTGAACTATTATAATTGTTCAGATGGCATGCATATCTTATTTAACAACCAAAGGATCCACTGGCTAAACAGGACATTCCTCCTCAAAATGTGTCTGAAAACGTAAATTCCTTTAGTAGATGATGACTGGCAACTTGACACCTTTAGCTCATACCTTCTGCTTTGTATCAGAAATGCCAACTCATTCAAGTAGCTTTGGCCTGTCATATTTACTTCACTATACAATAGGTATCATGATCATATGTTATTATGCAGATTTAAGTTTATAAGGGAGCTCTCTTTCAGAACGTAACTACTCCATAGAAGGAGCAAGTTTACTTAGCCAAGTGTATCTTTATTTTATTGAGTATGTTATAGGTGGTGAACTCAGGTGTTTATGTGAAATTCTGATTAGTCCAAAAGGGTTTATACTTGTATCAGTATCCGAAGCTTAGGTAGTAGAAGTAAATACAAAGTGTTTCCAGCAAGTCACCTTCTAATTTTAAAGGAATGCACAAACGATGTATTGCTTTTGAGATTTCTTTTTTTTATTTAACGATATTAAGGATTGTTACTCAGATGTTGCACTTCTGAACTGTTAGCAAAAGTTGCTGTTGTTTGTGGTTTTATATTTCACTATTTATCCGTGGTTGTGCAGTGGTTAGAGTGCTCGACTCAGGAAGTGATAAACCTTGTGTTTGAGCTCACCATGGGGTGTTAGGAAGAACATCCAGCCTTCATTCCTTAGCTCTAGCCTGTCTTTTGTCCCCCTTCATTCGAATGGGATTAATAAGTGAAACACATCTGCAATGAAACGTCATTGTTCAGTGGTTGTGTTCTGTCCAGTTGTGAGAGTGAGTTCCTCTGCCTTCCATACTCAGCTATGTAGGGTGGAGTGAGGGGACTGGGAATACCTCCTCAAAAACTGAAGTTTTAACAGGGGTTCTAGTAGCAAAATCTCCAGCCAGAACCATGATAATTGGTGCATTGAATGTGAGTAGTTGTGGGACGAGTGAGAGACAATGAGAAGAGATTGGAAGTTTTTTTTTAAGTAGGAAAATAGATGTGTTAGTATTGAGTGAAGCAAAAATGCATGGATGTATGCAGTGACTCAGTTACTCCTTTTACAAGGGGGATTGCAACTCTTGCATAAAGTATTAATATTAATTGGATATGTTTGTTTGTCATGTGCTAGTAATACTAAAGTATTAATACGTGGATCGAGTAATGTATATTCCCTTGCTTTACAGAGTGAAAGACTGAGCGAACGAAAACCTGGTGAAAGAAACGAAAAATACGATGCATTGAGAGCGCTCAGCCAGGCTTCATCAGCTCTTGCTTTGACGGAGACACTCATTGGTAAGATGTTTATTTTATTCCCTACAATAATATTTTAGAGCATGATGCCATATCCTGCACAGTCTCTGAGGGAACAGGGATACATCATTCCCTGCCTGTACTCATCACCTTTGTCTATGGTTTTGGGACAAGAATTTCATGGAGGGAGGTATTTCTTGCTACCTGCTCCTCAAGCCCTTTTTTAGTCACCTCCTAAAACATCCTAGATATATGTGTATGGATTTCCTTCTTCCTCATATATTTATCTAATTACTGCTCAAGTAATAATACTGTCAGGTCCCCTTAGATATCACTAGTCAGTACTTTATAAAAATTACTTAATTCCAGATCCTCGGAATATATCAGCATTTCCATTCTCATTGACAAATTGTTATATTTCCTCTTCTTCAGGTCCCCTTAAGATACCACCTGTTTCTCAGGAAATTATTAGCGAGGTTGTTTCGAATATGGAGAAAAAGGGTAACATATCGAGTATCAAGAGTGGTCAGTATTCATCAGGATTCCAGCAAACTTGTCCTGTCCCTAATGCGCCACTTGTTACTAATCCTTCGCCAACACCTCTTAGGCAGCCAGCATCGGGGTTTGCAATGACGAGTGATGTTGATAGAAAACCCATTGGCTCTTTACCTTCTATTCTGGAACCAGATGTTCACAGGCCATTTATATCGAATAGTTATTATGCAGAAAATTACAAAATTCCTTCTGGTGAGAATGCAGTGTATGAATCAATTCATAAATTGCATAATGGGGAGACGTCTGGAGTGAAAAATAGCAGTTGCGTCATTGCTGTTCCTGTTGGAATGAGTGACCAAGGACCTATTGAAGTATATAAAGAAGTACATCCATACCCTGCACATTCAATTACCACGACAGTTGAAAGATGTTCGTACATAGGCCAGACACAAACGGATTCAAAACCTCCATGTAGTGCATCAAGACGTAAAAAGCATTCTCAGAAATCGAAGAATAAGCTGAAGAACGAACATCGCCTATCTCAGTCTTCTTTGGCAAGCGAGTCTTCGGAATGTTCCTCGGCAGCGAGCGATCGCACTATTGTGTCTAAGAATAGCTCTGAAATCTCTCCAGTCCCCTGTAGTCACATGTCCTTGAAAGAGAGGTCAAATAAATTCCATATTGGTGGCGATGGCCCACTAAGTAAACCACTACTATCAACAGCGATAAAACAGATGCGCCAAGCTCTCGATTCCGTTTCTGTTGCCTCGGATAATCGCTCCGATAGGTCTAGTGGAGGGGGATTAGACGCTGCCTCAACGTTCTCTGACACCTCGTCCAATTTGTCAACGCTATCCGACCTCAGTGGCTATGAAGATGAGTACATGAGGATAAAGAGATTAGTGTCAGATGCTGTAATTCCTCCTGAAGATTATAAGAAATTGTTAAGTAAAACCATTACCAAACCTCCAGTTACAAAGTCTGTGCTGTCTGTCGATTACGAAAAGTTGCTACGTGATGTTAACGCTCAGAAAGAAGATCTGGAAATACAGTTACATAGGTTGTCAATCCAAGTACAGAATGCCGTTAGGGAAAAAGAATTGTACCAGCAACAGTTAGAACTCATGAATACTAAAATAACAGAAACCAATCAGAAACAGTATTTTGAAGTGTTGAAGCAAAGGGCCAATTTAGAAGGCCAGTTAGAAATGCTGAAGCAAGAACTCGAGAACTCGGTATATGAAAAGAATCAGTTGCTGACTAAAGTATCAGAAAATGCAAAGGCATTAGAATTATTGAAAAGTGAGGCTTCAGCTGCTAAAGAAGCCGAGTCTCAAATAAAACTGAGACTCAAGAAATATGAAGAGGCTAACCATGAACTGGAGGGAGAAATCAGAATGTCAAAAGAAGATTCTGAGAAAGTAAGATCGGAATGTAAGAAGATTAAGAAAGATCTTTCTCTGGTATCAGACAAGAATATTGCTTTAGAAGTATCCATGGAAAAAATGCAAGCTTCTGAATCTCAGTTTAGCAGTGAAATTAAAGGTTTGAGATTGCTTATATTGCAACTTCAAGAAGAATGCCAAGCAAAGACCACAACCCAACTCCAAGCTGAATCCTTAGCTAATAAAACTGCCTCTGAGTTGAAATCTTCTCAGAACACTTGTCATTGGTACCAGGATCAGTTACAACAAGCACAAACTGCCCGGGCTAACATTCAGCAGGAATTGCTGGAGGCGAGAGCAATTATTGCAAGACTCACGACCGAGAAGGAGTCTCTGGATATAAAGGTCCAGACTTTAGTAAGAGAAGCTGAAGATGGCCAGTCCAGAGCTGTGAGAGAAAAAGCTTCATTACTCGCTCATTTGGAAGCTTTGCAAGCTGACATGGCCGAAAGAGAAGCTTTGGTCTCGCAGCTCGAACGAGATCGAGGTAGCGACACCAAATTGATGGAAGATAGACGTCAGAGACTCGAACAAGATCGGCATCGTATTCACAAGCTCCGCCTTGATCTTTCAGACACCGAAAGACAGTTGGAGACTCTCAGGGACGACTTGAAGCACAAGTGCACTCTAATCTCAAAATATGAAAGAGAACTCAAAGCATTGCGAACTGCGGAGGCTGTCAACCAAGAAATTATAGGTGAAAAAGATGCTCGCATTCAAAATCTGGAACAGGATCTAAGTGAAAGCAAACTGCTCTTAAGTAACGAACAACAAGAATTGAAACAAATTGCCCAAATGGTTACTGCACTGAAAGAAGACAAGGCAAAGTTGGAAATATCTTTAACAGCTGCATACAACGAAAAAAGGGAAGTTGATGATGCCATCTTAAAAGTCAGGGAAGACATGACGAAGCTCTCTTCAAATTTTTATAGAATGAAACATGACTTAGCTCTCAAGGACAGACATGTAGAAGATTCGACGAAAGAGACAGATGACGCGAAACGGCTAATGGAGTCTTATAAAAGAAAGTTTGAAATGCTTGAATTAAAAGTCAAAGAAGATGATGAAAAAATTAAGCTTACTCAGGAAATAGAGAAGTTTAAAAATGATGCAGAAATGCTCTCAAAAGAAAAGGAAGAGAAAGAGGAGAAACTACAAGAGGTCACTAAAACTATGAAAACAGTCGAAATAGAAAAGAAGAGCATGGCTGAAGCCGTAGAACTTCGAGAGGAGCAGATTCAGAATATGCAAGCGAGTCTAGAGAGTTACCGAGAAGAAATTCTCAAGAAGGATGAAGAACTGTACGTAGCCCACGAACACACTTGTTCATTGGAAAAGTCCTACACGGAATTACGAAGAAATTGGGAGATGCTGAAGGACGATAACTTGGCTCTAAGACAAGAAGCAGAGGCATACCAAGAGCACGAACAGTCACAGAGAAGAGAATTGTCCGATTTAAAAGAGAGCATTCAGAAGGAGAGGAAACTGAAACAGACCCTTGAAAAGAACATGGAAAAGCTCTCGAAAATGCAAGAGGAAAGTCAGTTGAGTAAGGAGAGTGAGAAATGCGAGTTAGAAAAGGTTATAACGAATCTCACTCTGGAAATGCAGTTGATGAAAGAGGACAAACTCAAGAGCACCGAAGTTTTGTCTAAGTTGGAAAGTGATCGTATGATTGCCCAAAGAGAACTGACTTTATTAAGCGAAGAAAATACTGAATTAGAAAGTAAATTGAAAGAAACACTTGCACAAGCTGAAGGCTTCAAAAATAGTTCCCTGCATGACTTAGAAAACTTAAAAGCTTTGGAAATTCGTGTTGACGATTTGTCAAAGGAGAATAGTGCATTAAGTGAAAAATTAGCGATTGAGCAAAATGATAGATGCAGACAGCTTGCTGAATGGGAAGAGCAGTTACGATGCAAAGAAGACGAACTGTTAAAAGTAAAAGCAGTTGTAGGAGAAAGAGAAACTAACATATCAAAATTAAAGCAAGAGAAGAAACAGGCATGCGGACAAGTATCAAGTTTGTCTATGGAAATCGAGCAGCTGAGAAAGAAGTTAGCAACGAACGAAGCAATGGTAAAAGAAATGAAGGCCAGTGATGATCACAATACTGGCGGTAGAGGATCAGGAAAAGTTGCAGGTAATATACAGAAGGAACTACTGCCATTGCAGACAAAGTTAAGTGATGCAGAGCTAAAGTTAAAAGAAATTACAAAGGAAAAAGAGAAATTACAGACAGCGGTCAAAAATACAAAGAAAGAGTCTCTCTTAATGAAGGCCAAAACAAGAGAGTTTGAAGCTTTGAAAGCTAAATGCAAAGACTTTGAAGAAAAGGACTTCAGTGCACTTGAAGGTAAGCACAAGGAGTTAGCTTCCAAATTGCAAGCATATGAAGGGAAAATTTCTTCATTGGAAAGAACATTAAATGAAAAGGAAAGTCATAGCCAGGTGATGGATGAGAGAGTACGTGAAATAAGCTCAGCAGCTGAAAATCTTGCCGCTGAGAAAAGAGATTTGCAGTGTAAGGTAAATTCACTTGAGGAGCTTTGTCAGAAATGCCAGGATAACCTCTGCAGCTACCAATCTCTGTTGAAAGCCGCAGAAAACGACAGAGACGAATGGATGGTAAAATATGAGAGTCTTAGGGACATTATACCGGAACGAGATACGAGTACGCAACCAGCAGTACAGTTAGGTGTATCAAACCAGAGTTTTAGAAGTAGTCAGGAAACGCTCTCTCTATCTTCCTTAGAGCACAACAGCTCTGTAAATACCACGCATTCAGATATGGGATTTTATAGTGATCTGTCCCAGGCATCCATATCTGACAGGTCACAGTTTGATAAAACCATGGCTGATTTGCAAGCCCAAGTCACTTTAACCCCTAAAGCACTTCATACCAAAGAAAAGCAAATTACAGATCTGCAGCATCAGCTCAGTGTACTCCGTACTAGTGATATGTATAGCTCTGCTGATTATCCAATAGTAGATGGGACCAGCGAAGCAATACCTTTACATATTCACAATCGTCAAATCCAAAGTCTTCAAGAAAAGCTCAGATTATTGCAAGAACGTAAAGAATCAAGCGATTCACAAACAGGGACCGCAGCTCTAAAGGACGAAGTGAGGAAGCTGGAATCGTCCGTCAAAACGAAGGAAAGCGAACTCGAAAAAGCTCAGGCGAAAGTAAACGAGTTTCAGGAGAAGCATCGGCGATACGAATCTAACGTTCGACTGCTGACCAGGAAGCTGAAGGAGCACATGAAAGGGCGTAAGTCTGCAGAGAAAGAGATGCAGCATCATATAGAAGAACATCAGTTACTAATGAACGAAGAACATCAGAGGTACTCTGTTCTGAGATGCAGGTGAGAAGTGTAATTTGTAATCAGCTTATTAAATTTTTATTACTTTTGTTTTTGATAACAGAATTATCCTAGATGTGAGCTTGCCTCATCGAGAATTTTTTTTTTAGTTACTATTATCGGATATTGTAGGATAAGTAAAAGACTTTCATTATGTACATTCCAAGGCACTTTGATTACATGGAATTTAAATTTTTATAACCATTAATTTTTGCAATTTTTTTTTCCTTATGGTATAGATTTCAGTTTTCTACAGATGTGGAAATGTTTGTAGAGTGATGAAGCAGTAGGCATTATTAACCTTTAGTTATCTGTGATAATATACATATGGTTGGTTTTCAATTTTTTATAAGAACTTGCATGCAGTTATTTGTTTATCAATTAAATTAATTTTAATTTGTATTTTCTAATTTTTGCATTAATGAAGTAACTTTTTTTTACAGGTGTATTGAGCTAGAGAGCCTTGTAGAATCCTTGGAAGGCCAAGTTGCCAGTATGGAGACAGAAGTAGAGGAAGTGCGCAGTGCACTCAGCAATGCCCTCAAAGAAGTTGAAGAACATCGTAATCATAGTTTAGCTCTACAAAAAGATATTGGTCGATTGCAAGGTAAGAGAGATATGAATGCCCCAACCTGTTCACTTATTTCTTTCTTTGCTAAACAGACTTGGCACGATGGCAACAACCATAAGAAGGAATATTGAAAAAAAATATATTTATTTAATGATCTCTTAAGTATAATCATTGACGAGTAATGCCGTCTTTAATAAACCCACATGTACTGGAAGGTTTTCGTAATCGTACTTTAAATTAGGTTTTATTATGTATTTTTTTCTTGGAACCATTAGTAATGATATGCTTTTTCATACAAACAGAGGCCACCAAATCCATTGAAACCCTGCAATTGGAATCTTCTAAGTTGAAAGAGAAGGTGACTGAGAGAGAAGCTGAGATAAAAGAACTGGAGCAGAATCAGCAGTCACTCTTAGAACAGTTAAAGGAAAAGCAAGAAACTCTGACCACACTGAAATTTGATTTAGAAAAACAACAGTCAGAATCTCTTTGTCTTCAGCAAAAGGTAATTGTTTTACAGGTGCTTATTTTGTTCAATATATGTACAGTTACGTTTTATTGATTTTATACTTCATAGTATATATTTATTATCTCTGTTAAGGAATGTTCATTTGATATGTGCCCTTTCATATAAGAGTCCTTGGAAATATTTCTTGCTGCAGAACAGTTGTGGGAAGGGGTATAACTGGGCAGGGCGTGATGTAATCGTCCTTATTCCCTTTATGTTCAGTTGAATTCACCTTGCTGGCATCTTGGTTATGTTGTCATGCTGAAAGAAAGAGAATTGTATTGAACTTTTTTTATATTACTCCTTTCTTCTCTCCTACAGTGCCAAGATTCTGAAGAAAAATTAAAGGATGTTTCAAATCAACTGCATATCAAGGAAGATGAGTGCTACAGAGTAGAATGCATTCTGAAAGATACAGAAAATGGGAAATCGCACCTTATCGATCAGATGAAAGTGTCAGAAGAAGAGAAGAGACTCCTGCAGAGTGAAATTGAGAAGGTAAAAGAGCAACAAATTAGAGAATCAGATGAAAAACAGCGCATGAATCTCCTCCTGGAAGAAACTGTGGCAAAAAAGAAAGCTGTTGAAGATCATATCAAGGTATGTATTATATTTCATGTAGAAAATATACTTGTTTGTATGATTATATGTTAGTGTTCTTTCTTATTTTCATGACTTTTTTTTTGTAGTGTCTGTATACCTAACTAATGTAGTCTTTTTAACAATGTCACATACTGTAGATATTATTCCTTTGACTATCATCATGACTATAGGTAGTGATTACAAAATTCTAGTCACCATATTTCTTACTCAAGATAATCAATTCATGCTTCTAGTCTGTATAAATTGCTGATAGGTATTTTTGCCAATTGATACCAGTGCTCTGAATAACTTTGGAAACAACAAGCAGCTGGAGTGGAGCGTAGAGCTCAGACAAGAATCAAGAAGAGAGATTGTGGGATAAAAAACAAATAGTGAGGTAGTAAAGATAATATTATGAATAGCTGGAACTAAGTTCTATAATTTGGTTACATGATATCTGATTGTCTTAGGGTATTACTGTACTAGCCTGCTGGCTAGTAGAGTGGTAACGCGCTGGCTTCGCATTCACGAGGTCGAAAGATCGGTTCCCGTCCAAGACCGAGAGTTTAAGCTGTTTACTGGCAGGTTACTGCTGTGGCTGGACACCACATTGGGGGGGTTGGGGCTTGCCCCAGCTGACGAATACCCATTTTATTGTAATGGAAATAAAAGTTTATTATTATTATTCTCAGTTGCCTGCAACTATTAAAAAAGAAGGCTCAATAATACATCAAGATTTTTCTGTCTACATTTTAGAAATATTTTTCTCGTGACGTACAGTTATTAAAATGTTCTTTTAGGTGATTGAGGGAGAGTTAAATGCAGCTAAAGAAGAACTTAACCTTGTCAAGGAAACTCAAACAAGCCATGAAGCAGCTCTGCGGATCGTCATATCTCAGCTCCAAGACAGCGTCAGTAAATCGAGGGAGGAAGTTGCTCTCCTCTCGTCTCAGTTAGGAGAGGTACAGAAGGAGAGAGTCAACTATCAGATGCAAGCGACAGAGCTAAGGTCGGCTTTGCATTCAACTTTAGCACAACTTAAAGTAAGTAATAGAGCTAATTGCTTCCATATTTTTTTTTTTTATATATATATATATATATATATATATATATATATATATATATATATATATATATATATATATATATATAACAAGACCCCATATCCTGCTAAACCTTTAGCATGGCCACAACTGAACAAGAAAGGAGAGCCTGGAGGGCTTCTTGATACATTGCCTGTCTTCCCTTCCAGTCGGAGGATGGGACTCAACTTTTCTCTCGCCTGTCTTAATTATATGGAGGTAATGTTGTACATAAAAGTCTGTGAAGATAATGTTGCTTTTCCCTTATGTGTGCTGTAGTTGGGATAACTTTGTGCTTCATGGAAGAGCTTATTGTTCTATAGTCATTATATATCTAAAGAGTAAGGAACAAAGTATCTCTCCTGTTTCTTCTTATTTTAATAGCCTCATCTTTTCTACATTGACTCATTGTCTTATTAATAACTATTTCCTGCAGACATCAATTAAGCACACTATTATGAGTGTTGATTCTATAAAAGGAAATAATACACTAAAGTTCCATTTATTATTTTAACTTTTCCAGACTTTACAAGCTGCTGAAGAAGCTAGAGAAGCCGAGGCATCTACCTTTGAGTCTGAAGTTGGTATAATACCGTCTCCATCCCCATTAGATTTGACATCCTTGACAGAGCTAATGGAGAAATCCGTTCGACCTGTGCGTTCCAGCGCTCCTCTTAATAGCTTGCAATCATGTCTATCCAGCTTGAAAGCCGAGGTGGCTACTTTACAGTCACAGCTTCAGCACAAACAGGAAGAGATGGGTGATGAGTAAGTTCTGGTTAATGCTCCTGCTTCTTTTAATGCTAAGATACTCTATAATTGTCATGGGTCACAGTGGCAGAGTTGGTAGCGTGTGTGACTTTGATTTGTCAAGGCGTCGGTTTGAAACCCACCACAGTCTAAGGTTAGAAGAGGCATTCAGTCAGAGTACTGGTTTCACTGCCAAAACCAAAGTTCTTCGAAAGAAGGCACCGTTTTAGCCCTTAATAAAAAAGGGATTCCGTGATGTAAATCTGATCTGTACTCTATAAATGCCTTGGGACTACCATAGTGTAGCAGTAGATTGCTCAACTCCTGAGATGATGGACCTGCATTGGAACCCACAGAATTGGCATGCAACCTTAATTTCCTAGCTTTAATCCGTATGTGTCCACCCTAGAGCCGAGCGCTCAATCGGTTTTGCTATGGTGGTCCCCCTGTTTTGCCAATACAGTATGTAATCATTTTAAATTTTTCTTCTTGCTCTAGCCAATATATAGCGAATACCATAAGCGAAAACGGATATGCTATATTGATTTGCATTTAAAACTGTGAGTTCTGTTTCGTTGAGGATCATGCAAAATGTGAAATAAATGTTGAAATATGCAACTTATTATATCTTTTACTAAGACCTATAATGGGGAGTGAATTTCATAAATACTTTGAGAAACTTATTCTTGTTGTGTTGACCTTTTGCTAGATATTTAAAAGCTCAAATTTGTTAAAATTGGCAATTAAGAATATATAGTCTAGGAAGTACAAATTCGTTAAATATTGAAACACAGACTCTTAAAAGAAATTTTAATTGCCATAGCATTGTACATTGTGGTACAGAAGACAAACTTACTACAATCGGAGGGATATGTATAACTACGGTACTACTATATATTTATGTTATTCCAGGTTGTCTGTAGACGAAGTAGGCACAGATTTGACATCGGCAGATAGCTTGAATTCCCCCTCAGAAACTCTTGAAGGAGCTGAGGTTGTGTAAGTATGGATAGAAATTTCTTTGGCGTATGAATATTTATCATGACAAGGTACTTGAACTAGACAGCTGAGGTAAATTTATAAAGTGAATGAACTGTTCAGCAAATGAGAGGCAAGATATACACCTGTGATTAAGTTTTAATGAAAGTGGCAAAAATACTTTGGAAGGAATGAACCATCAAGATAAAATACAAAGGTACTCTACTGGTGTATGTAGAAAAAATTAATTCCTGCAAGACTAGATTTGGATGTGAAATGAAACAAAGATGCAGTTATATGGAGTATCATTTGATAATGGAAAACAGCAAGTCAGATGCCACCGTAGTTAATCATTCGTGGTGTCTCAATTGATAAGTGAGTGATAATAGCTTAAGGTAAGTGGATTCTCTTGGGTAATGGTTAGATGTGAACCAGCTATTCTGTATGCCAATTACAGAAATATATTCGTATCTCAAGCCTCTTTCCATAGTCCTTTTTTTCTCTCTCTACTTTTCTTTTCTTTATATAAAAATCTTTTACCTTGTGTTAGGTTATCTAGGGGGATTTCTTACCCTCCCAAAAAGTTTGAATACCATGATGTAAGAAAGATTCTTTTGATCCCATGCAACTGACGTTCATGAAGTGTGAAGTTGATATACAAATATATATATACTTATTGTCCACATTGTATATTGGAATGTACATAATAGATTTTTGTATAAATATATACTTATTGTAGCTTTTGGAATTGTGATTGTTGTAGAAAGACATAGTGTTATAAGCTTTAATTTGTGATCTTAGAAAAGTCAGATTTTACTGACTGGGGAATTGGTTATGATGTTGTAATGCATTTGCAGAATATAGTAAACTGGCATATATAAACTAATGCTGTATGTATTTCAAGAATTATGTGCATATCATTTTTTATAGCCATGCTGCGTACCAATTTTTATTAAGTTAGCACCCAGAGTATTGTTACCTTTTCAACCTTGTTGTGTCTTGAAACGAGTTTAGATTTTATTTTTTCAAGTTTTATTTTGTATATTAATGATACCAGAATTGTTTTTGCTGTGTTTTGTAATTTATTTCACAGTATGGTGCCATGTGACTCCATCTGGGAGGAGAATACAGGGGAGGGGATTCCCAGCCTCCTCTCCCCAGGGGGGATATTTGACTCAGCCTCCCCATATTAGGGGTATTATGGCTTTTTTGTATAGATATAGATGGTGCTATATCCCTCTTAAACTGACAAAATTAGCGACACGTGGACAAAAAATGTGAGTGAGTTTCTGCAATGCCCTTGTAAAATGGGTGGCCAAGCCAAATGTACCTTAGTCACTCCTCTTTGCTCCTTGGGGATAAAGAGTGGCTACAGTGCCTCCCCCCCACTGTTATGCTTGGGTCATCCACAGAGTAGGCAGACAAGGATTTTCTGCTGTGAGCCTGACAGCCACTACTGGTTTCTTTCCGTTTTGCATATGTAATTATATTTCCTTTCCCATATTATTTTTTGACCTCAGATTTATATACAGTGTTTAATTACATTCTTTTGATAATACGCTACTAGTTAATATGCCAATAGATATTGATATCGTATAGGAGTATTAAGTCATGTATTTATGTCAAATACACGAATCTAATGGTATTACTACTGAAGTAAGGTAGCGTGGTTATAGTGTGTGTATATATATATATATATATATATATATATATATATATATATATATATATATATATATATATATATATATATATATATATATATATATATATATATATATATATATATATATATATTATATATATATATATATATATATAGATATATATATATATATATATATATATATATATATATATATATATATATATATATATATATATATATATATATATATATATATATATATATATATATATATATATATATATATATACAGTGTTACCCCGGTTATTCGCGTTTCTTGGTTCGCGTTCTCACTGTATCGCGTTTTTATTTTTATTTTATTTTATTTTATTTTTTTTTGCCAAATTTATTTATTTATTTATTTATTTTTTTAATTAATTTTTTTTTTTTTGTGACACCAGGATGGGCCAAAAAATGATAAAATAAAGCAGACTTTATCAGGTTGTAAAGAGAAACAGAGATGGAGAGTGTAATGACCTGTCAGATGTGAAGGGATTATAAAAGATGTGTAATGAATAGCCAGCTCTCTGCTGGGTTTTAATATACCTCTGCATTACTTTCATGATGTCTATTCCAATAATTCTGCTTAGATCTTATTATTATTATTATTATTATCATTGGCAACAATAATTTTCCTTTGATGATGATTGTGGAATTATTATCATCATCATCATTATTATTATTATTAAGGGCTCATCATTGTTTGTACATCTGTTGGTTTATTTACTTTTAATAACTGTGTAAAGTGCCCCTCCCTTGTTGGCTGGGACAAAGAGAGTGTGGGGGGTTGGGTAGAATAGAATGTTGGAGAGAGAGAGAGAGAATCTTTAAGTAACTCTTGTTCATTCAACCAAAACTACATTATTTATAGTAAAAATAATGGTTTAATTACGAATCCGTAGTAATAATGATGATGATAATATTAATAATAATAATAATAATAATCTCCCCAATCATCATCAAAGGAAAATTATTGTTGCCAATAATAATAAGATCTAAGGAGAAGTTTTAGAATAGACATCATGAAGGTAATGCAGAGGTATAGTAAACCCAGCAGAGAGCTGGATATTCATTACACATCTTTTATAATCCCTTCACATCTGACAGGTCATCCCACTCTCCATCTCTGTTTCTCTTTACAGCCTGATAAAGGCCGTTTTATTTTATAATTTTTGGCCTGTCCTGGTGTCATAATCATCTTTAAAAAAAAATAAAAAAAATAAAGGCTGATCCTACTTCGCGATTTTCCTGGTTTGCGCCGGGTCCCGGAACCGAACTACCGCGATAAGGGAGGCAACACTGTGTATATATATATATATATATATATATATATATATATATATATATATATATATATATATATATATATATATATATATATATATATATATATATATATATATATATAACACACACACACACACACACACAGGGTGTCCACAAAGTCTGGGTACTTAGGAAATTTCACCATGCAGAGCTATTCAATCGAGTTCACCTGAACTTTGTAAAGCGCATCAAATTATGCATTGAAAATGATGGAAATCATATTGAAAATATTATTTATTAACATGAGATTTAAATAAAATTGTTTTGTTTTAAAAGTATGTGTTAATCTCCTGTGTAAGTCTGGGTACACAGGAGATTAACACAGACTTTTAAAACAAAATTTTATTTAAATCTAATGTTAATAAATAATATTTTCAATATGACTTCCATCATTTTCAATGCATAATTTGATGCGATTTACAAAATTCAGGTGAACTCGATTGAGTAGCACTGCATAGTGAAATTTCCTATGTACCCAGACTTCGTGGACACCCTGTATATATTGTGCCAGATTGTGAAATCTTCTCTTTGATATATATCTTCATTTTGGTCATAATTTTGAATTGTGTTTCATAATGCGTTAGTCAGTACCAAATTCTGGATGTATGGTGTAGTAAATTTACTCATTTAATTTATGTCCTGTTTAGTAAGTATGGTCTAGATAAATATATTAGTTTTAATGCATGGTGTAGAATTGTTTTCATTTCATATTAGATTGACTTTACTCGAAAGTTCTTACTTGTGTTCCTTCTGCTTGTGAGAAACTATTTATTTAGTCTGTGTTATCACAATATGTGAACCAGTTTTGCTGAAATTCTGTTTGTCTTATGAAATACGAATTCGATGGGTAAATTAAAAAGCGGACTTACATATTTATACTTTCTTACATACGCAAGGGCTGCAATACCCCTTTTATTTTTAACAGAACACTTTATAAGTAGTGATCTTTTTATAAAATTTGCAAGACATTCTATTGCAGCAAACGAAGGTAATATTATTAGTGAGTTTTATTGTGAGCTATTGACTATATAGGATAATTTGTACACAAACCTTAGGATAGGGTAGAAAGAATTGCACTGTGTAACTGAACTAAACATAAATTTTTTGTGTTCGTTTCCTTCTCTTTAACTCATATGTGCCAAGTCTTGCTTTACGATCGTCATTACCTCTTTTATGGGTATTTAATCTTCCATTGATAATATTATTAGAGGGTAGTATAGCAGTTGTAAAAATTTGTAATTGATACCCTGTATATAATGCTTATACTTACAACTTATTTGCATCTCAGTATTCGCATGCTTTTAAGGGAATGTATCCATTGCTATGCAAAAATCTACCGTAGTGTATATAGACTTTATAGATACAGTACTATGGGCAGAATTTATATATGTATGGTTGACTTTTCTAGACAAGTTAGTAGTTGGGAGTATTTTAGAAAATTTCTTGTACTATCTTTTCTAGTAGGAAAACATGGATTTTTTCAATCAAATCGGTTTACTTCAAATGCATATTTTAAAAGTAAGGCATTGTGCAGTCTCTGCATGAACTGTCATCTACATTTTTTGTTCTCGCATTCAGGTTATGCAACCAAAGAAAGATACTGCATATTTTAATATACTGTAAAATTATTCATACCATATATGTTTTCCTACTAAACAAGTTGTTATATGTCCATATCTATCAGGTATCACTGCTTGTAAGGTTAACCATCAACAGAACTTTTAACAGGTTTACCATTTACTTATTTACAGTACAATGCATAAGGTTAACTATCTACAAATTATTGAAGGTTAATATTTATATATCTAAGGTCTTTAAGATATTTCAGAGTTTTATTATGTACTAGTCTTCTTTTTATTTGTCACTGTTAGTCCCCAGAATGGGGGTGGACACAATGTGGCTTGGGAATTATGGCTAGTTGCCCCTCCTAGCTCCCCTCAGTGAAGGAGAGGACTGTGGACCATATAATGATTCATGGGGTATAAGACACTTGAGACTGTCTTCCTGTCTCTCTCCTTATTTATGGATCTGTCAAGCTGATTATGTGATTACATACTTTCCTTTTAATAATTTCTTACTGTATACGTATCTATTTTCCGTGTTTTTCATTTTTGGTAATTAATTTATTTGATTAGCCCATTGTAATATCACTTTTATGTTATAAAGGGTTGTCATTTTCAGTATTCATATTCAGTTTCAGTGAATAATGTATTTTCTGAAATATGCATATTTAGAAATGAGAATGTAATATATACATTGCATCAGATAACTATAGATAGTGTTTCTGAGGTAAGTGAACTGACATTCACAAATCAAGACGTAGAAAGACATCCGAATTTACTAAGGAGAATAGAGGATAACTTACTGAAGGTTTCTATTTTTTGACTGCATTAATCTTAAGACATTTATTCCCTGGGTTGATAGCTGACCTGCTTCCTGGTACAGATGAGTTTGAAACTCCTCATTAATTTTATAGATTCTATAAATTCATTCAACCTTTTCTTATTACTTATTATTATTCTTGCTTTGTAAAACCTGGTTCATAAATGCAGCTACTCGTATATTATTGTTCTTGCTTTGTAAAACCAGGTTCATAAATGCAGCTACTCGTATATGTTCTAAATCTTCTGAAATTATACAACAGAAAGACCTATCTGAGAGTAGAAACTATATAGTGTGCAGATAGCTAACTTGGTACCGGCTGATTTCCTGATTGAATTTTTTCTATTAAATTCATTATTTGTACCTGTGATACCTGAAAACCAGATTTGCTATTTGTATTAAAGTTGTCTTTTTGAATTATATTTTTATGTTGATTTTGGTGTTGGGAAATATGTTTTATTTACTAGATTTTTTTTGTTAGGAGACCCTGTGATCAAAGGTTCTCCTAAGTTTAGGAGTAGGTATAGTTCAGTATAATTTCTGTAGTTTATGTACAGGTGTAATATAAAGTTTGAATCATCTATACTAATTGACATATGTATTGTATGGTATACACAGTATTAAAGACATATATTGGACTCATTCTGTGACGAGGAAAGATTTGCTCTCTAGAGAAATTTAGTTTCATGTCCTCGTAAGTAATCTTTATTTCAAGTACTGCTTGTACTGTTTTAATTAACAACTCCTTACGAACATAACAGCGTCTGTAGTTGGAATGTCATATATAAGAGCTTTACAAAGAAATGTTTAAATCATTAAGCAATACAGGAAACAAAGAGGTGAAGAAATTTTATATTGTGCCTGTACATTACTTAGTGCTGGCTTATTTACTATACGTTGACCATGTTTTTCTTTTCTAGTCTATATTTGTTTTTCCTTCTATATTAGCCTCGCGCCATTGATGTTTCATCCATCGTATTTGGGTGTTGCTTTGGTAACGGGCATAAAAATCCCAAAGAATATATTAAAGATGCTTCTAGATAACATATATAGATACAGGTATAGATCTAGACACGGACTTTATTATATTGTAATAAAGCTTTAATTTTGCTGTCATCTTTCATTTATGAATTTCTTTGTTTTGGTAGAGTCTGTAAATATTTGTTGTATGAAAATCCAAAAATATATTGATTTTTATATGACATTTTATAGCTTATTACGTATGTTGATCACTGCTAATTGGACTAGGTTAGTTAAGTATCATGAATCTGGTGTTGGCTGGAGTATCACCATATTTTTTCCATTCCTCGTACCATCTCTGCTCAATAAAAACGAGTAGACAGTCTTCAGTAAGCATGTGGATCCTTCAGGAGATTACAGATTTTATGCCGTTACGTTTCCAGTGTGGGTTACGCCTGAGTTCCAGAACACTAAACCATGAAACAGAGTTACTGCTGTGTATCTTCAGCAGGAAGGACTGATTAAAAAGAAGTAAGTTTTTATACAATTTTATTAATAATATATCAAGACCACTTAACCAGTGGATTTTTCAGTGTTAATAAATTACATTGGAGACAGTTTCACCTAGGGAATAGTTGAGTTGTATATATACAAAAATAGATTGCACTAAACCAACTTTTTCAATTGTATTGACGTTCCTAATTCTCTTTATAAATTTGTAAAATATGTTCCAAGAATATTTTTTCAATTGCTATGATGGCTGCAAGAAGATGGTTTTAGTTTTCCAAATTCTATACAGAACTGTATATCTGAATTTGCATCCATCCACATCGTTTTAGTTTTTCAAATTCTATACAGAACTGTATACAGTATCTAAATTTGCATCCATCCAGTTTAGTATCCTTTAAAAGTGATGTCATTAAAAAATCTATCTTGCAGGCTTACTAAAACTTATAATCTACCATAACATTTTTATTACAATAATTGCTAAAATTTCAACTTGGTCTCAATTCTGGAAGCACCTGTCAATCTACGGATAGTTTTATTTGACAATTAGTGTGGTTTCTACATTACATAAAAAATTCTTTATATGCTTAATCTTCCCAGTAACATTGAAAAACCTGCAAATTTCCCCCCTGGTCACCTTTCTAAGATCTTAGCCGAGGTCCAGGAAGATTATCTTCGGCGAGTGAGCCTACAAACATTCATGGGTAAAATGACATCATCTTTCTTATTTGTCTACGAGACATAAGCTAGCATGTGGATGCCCATGAATGTCGAAGCCACTCTCATTGGGTTGCTGTTGTCATTCCCCTAAGCTGCCTGGCCGATATGCCTCAAGTCCATAACAAAGGCTTCAGCCAATATGTACATGTTCTGTGTAGTCTTCCATTAAGTTTTTGCCTGTATGATGTGATGTGTTATATCCTGGACAGGCATCGTTGACAGTCAAGCACCCTCTTCTGATAGCTCAGAAGGGCTGGATGGTGCCCACATTGCAGTCTGGCCAGGTAAACTCTGTGCCCTAACAAGATAGGATCCACTAGGATGTGTGTCTAGAGACTGTGCATGCAGTTGTGTGTTATCAAGTAACTGGATGGAACAGCGAGGGAATTGAGCATGGATAGGATTCCAAAAGATAGTTTAGGATGGAAGAGAGGACTATTTTTATGTGATATCTTGTGCTAGGTGTTGTTTTGATGTTTCTTGGTGTGTAGGTGTTCTGCCATACAGTGTAGTGAATGAAGTTGGTTTGTAGAGGCTATAGCAAGGACTTTTTTGCCATTCATGTTAAGGTTGTCTTTGATTTTAAGGTTTGTTGGTGTAGTAGCAGTGCAGCCACACTTATTTTTAAGAGGTTTGTTCTTCATAGTCTCTAAGGTGCTGTAGTGCATTGCAGTGAGGTTAGAATCCCAAGCAGGACTTGCATATTCCAACTAAGTTGTTGTTGACATTCCAAAGGCTGTCAGGCCAAACAGCCCTGAGTCCCTAAGGAAGGCCACAGCGAAACCTGGGCCTTCCCACAGAGCTCTGAGGGGATAGATCTTAAGTATATGTATAGTATTTCACGTTTGCAAGAGTTGTACAAGTGAATTGGGTCCAGTGTGTGCAAGAGTTGCAGAAAACGGATCTTTTAGTGTGTCGTCTCAAAGTGACAGGTGTGGAGCAAGTTGGACATGTGTATTTGTAGCTAGGTCCTGGGTTTCTCTCAATGTCGCCGGCTAGAAGTAAGTCTTCTAAAAATGACTGGCATAGGGTCATTCCTCTATGTAGAAATAACTGTTGTGAGAACAGGTAATCGCCCGGGTGATCAAAGCCCCTCCCAAATTTTCGTTCCCCTTTCAGGGTCATGGGTTGGTTGTGGCAGGCTGGCCTCCTTTGCTGCTCCTCCTCTGAGTATATGCAGTACATTGTCCTCATAGACTGAACACCCACAGATCAACAAAACTATATCTATGTAATCTTGAAAGTTCCTTCCTTATTGCACGAGTAGATTAGTCGTACATAAATTAAAAACTTATCTTTAACACAATCATACATTTGCAAGTTTTTCTGCAAAACAAAATTTATTCCATACAGTTTCATAAATGTATTTTTTGTGACCCCAACTTTAAACAAGTGGTTTTATTAAAGGTATGTACAAACAAAAAGAAAACAATACAGATTATATACATAACACGGATTCTACAACAACTTAATATTACTTGCATCTTTTTTTTTAAATATATTTTATAGGTCAAATACCTTGTAAATTTATATTTTAACAACTTGAGGATTGTTTTTTCCTAAAATTTTCTCCTAATTTCATACATCTGGAAAATCTGTCTGTAATTTATATAATATATATGCCCTTGGTGTTTGTTTCATTCTAAATGATGACTAAAGCAGTCTTATGACATATGTACACAAGGCTTATATTTAAAAATTATTACATTACTATCACATTCAATTATAGTAGCTTATATACACTCCCTAAACTTTATACATTATGTAATGCATTAACATAAAATAGCCACTTGATTTATTTTAATACAAAATGAACTTGTAAAATATTTTTGGGTAGAAGCGTATGAGCTAAGTTTATATTTACAGGTATTCAGTATTGTAGATTAAAAAGTATACATTTTTCCACACTCATCCACTGTTACAATTAAACAAGTATACCAGTCGTCCCTCATCTTAAGCTGTTAATTGATTCTAGCTCTTCCCATATAAGTAAAAAATTGCCAATAGGTAAAACCCTTATATAAATGTGTCTATATTTAGCATATAACTTACATAGACTTTGAATTATGTCTTGATTACTGTACTGTACTTAAACATTGCCAAATATAATCTAATTTTATGTAAAAAAGTAATGTAGTTATATTTGTATTGTGGGGGGGAGGTAAGTTTATGAAATTTAATTTTTTCCAACATCGTATACTCAAAACTGCACTATTTGTACAATCGTTTAAGATGAGGGACAACTGTACTATATTAGATTCAGCAGCTGGCTTGTGTAATATTTTCAATAAAGACACAGGAACTTCAAGTTCAGAAGTAGAACACATGAACAAGAGATCTTTTTGATCTGTTATCTAGATACACAGTAATGCTGTTAGTTTGTCAAAGTTTAAAACATTCTGTTAGTTCCAGTTCAGAAGCAGGAACAGGTAACTCATGAACATAATTGCAACTTAAAATTTTAAAAATGTATAACACATATCCTTGAATTTGTATCTAGCTTCGTAGGTGTTGAAAGCATTCAACACAATATGCGCAAGTTGTAGCCATTACAATATTGATTGCTAAATAAGTGGTGCCTGTCAGATGTAATAAGGAAGAACAAAAAATAATAGAGGCAACAAAATCGAAACTATTTGAAAAAAAGAACAAAGCTACATTCTAATAAAAAATTTCACCTGCATTTTTGAAAAGGAAGAATTTCATCTACTTTTCAACAAATTTTCGGTAAAAGTTAATATCTACATATATTACATATACTGTATATAACACTATAGATAAGAGCCATTCCAAACTTAAAGAGGTACTATGCAACATTGCTCAATGGATTTTAGGACTTTAGTATGTCTGTGATATAGCAAAAGCTACCACAACTACCGCATTGATAAGATTGTCAGTGATTTCTCACACTGGAAAATACAGTAACTATGTAATTAATTTGGTTTGGCTTCATTATCCTGATTATTAGAATAAACTGACTTCTTTATGAACAACCTACAGGAAGACTTATAGATGCATTGCAGGTACTACAATCTAGGAATGTATGAAACGATATTATGTACGTCCACTTACGGCTTTCAGTGTTGGAGTTACACACCTTCAATAGCCTTAAAAGTACACCGTCAAATTTGGAGTATCTGAACCGGATGTTGGTGGCATTGGAGTCACGCTGACTTCCGGATCCAATTCCGTCTGTGTGGAAAAAAAAATAATAGTATAACAGTTACCAGTAATTAGTTGTATAGACTAGCATCTTGGAGTATCTGTATGTAGATAATTTTGCATAACAGATGATTGATGATGATGATTCGGTTTTACGTCTCGAACTCCCTTTTCAAGGGCTAGGACGGATGCCTTCTTGCGAAGGACTTGTTTTGGCATGTGTAATCGTTACCCTGAGTGTATGCCCGTACTAACCTCAGTCCGTGACGAGGCGCGAACCCTCGACCTGCCGACACAGAGTCGCGGACGCTACCATTTAGCCAGTCGTATGGAGAGCAGATATGAAGGAAGGTAGGTAGCAGCTAGACACATATCATCATGGAAGATTTTGATTTTACTAGTCTTTTTAAACTTTTCAAATATATGAAGACTAGGAGATAAGAAAGTGCAAATTCATATCACTATGGATCACTCAAAATGTAAAAGAGAGGGTGGAGAGAAAATGTACATTGCATTTTCCATACCTTATTGCTAAGCTCATCTTCCCATGATAGTTTTTTCACTCTCTTAGGAATAGATCCATGAGGCCAAGACACTTTTCCTGAATGGTTTGATCTCGATGATCCCGGCTGGTTCTCCGGGGACGGTGGGCCATCCGGATACGGTGTATTTGCTGGCGTAGGGGGTGCCGGACCTACTTTATTTGAAGGGATACCACCCAATGCTCTTGCGGACCCATTTGGGGATATGCTGAAATATATCGCACAAAATGAAGAAATTAGTAAGCATTACCACGCTCCGATGATAATGATGAATCTTGTATTGGTCAAGATAGTAATAATTATATAATTATTCAGTCAGTTTTTTGGAAGATACAGACTCTGCCTTTTGACAAATCTAGGCACTAACTGATATGAAGTGAGCTTGACAAAAACTCATTAGTTACAAAAGGATGGCCTTATAACTGGCGTGAAAAATCATGCCGGGCTTACAAATGGCCAGAAAATAAAAATGCCAGCTTTGCTATATATATGCCAACAAACTGGGGGACAGCATTGCAGATGAAGTCACAAGAAACTGACATTTTTTCCATGCAACTAAAGTGCTATCGTACCCTTACAAGTTAAAGTACTGCATCTCATGTAATAACTTTAAGGTATCCAGCTAATATCTAAATAATTATTTGATGAGCACTAACTGGGCCTTTATGAGACAAGTATCAGAAAAATTACCTCTTCGCCGAATTCCTGTGCTTATTAGATTTTTTTTAATTGAAGATGCATTCATATCCTGTTCTTATTAGATTTTTGTATAGACAGCTATACAATCAGGTCTATGATTTGTTTGATTTCTCAAAGAGTATCTATTCACTCAAATCCTTATTTCTGTGAGATAAATTTTCCCTTCAAGTCCTTAGCTTACCTTTTCGATTTGGCGCTTCCACTTGCACCTGATAATGAACCTCTCCCGCTACCCCTTAAGCTACTTTTTAATGTCCCGGAAAATGACCTGCAAAGAAAGGCAAATTTGATTGTATATACAGGCATTCTGACTCATTACAATATTGATAATGTAGTCCAGCAACTGCTTAACATAATTTTTTGTAATTTAGCTGATAAAAGTTACATTGAAATAAGCACACAACTTTTTTTCCAACATATAATCACATCTCTCTGATGCTAGTAGGGTGACTTCAACTGAATAAAAAAGTAGAGAATGAGTGCTTCATTAGTAACTGAACATCCTCAATTCTCTTATAAGTTCTTCATTGCTTGGAAAAATAGAATTTTGTAAGGATGTCTTACTATCTTTACCCTTTTAGTTAGCCCTTATGATATGTTGGGAATAAATGAGCAATTTTTTTCGCCAGCTGGTATAACAAATGTTCATGTTACGTAAATTGCAGAAATAATATTTGATCACAGCTAAATTAACATATTTTCAATGGAAACATGTGAATAATTATCTAAGCTATATCATGCGACAGCACTATGAAATGATTCCGTAATTTCATCACTGATGACAAAAACAGTGGTTCATTCTTTTTAAATTTTGAGAACTTGGGGGGAATTATAGGATGTTCCAAAGAGTTTACTGGAGCACTTTAGAATTTCCATAATAAAAGTACACTATCAGAATATTTAGAACAACTTCTAGGTCTAGTATAGCTCTCACAGAAAGCAGGAAATGAGAGAATAAAATTTATAGCATGAAACTTACAGATCTCTATTTACCTATATGAAGCATGTGCCATATGTAAGGCCGCTTTCACACCAAACTGGCACGTCACACATGGCACGCCAGGTGAAAATGAACATCTGGAAATATATGAAACCTTTCACACAAGTGGCGTGACACGTCCCATGTGCCACGCCACTTTAGTGAAAAGTTCCATATACATGGGTATTTCCAGATGTTCGTTTTCAACTGCCATGCCATGTGCGACGTGCCAGTTTGGTGTGAAAGCGGCCTAATTGTTTACGAGTAGTCAAATACTTAAATAAGTTTTGATGACAGAGTCGAGTTGAAAAATTCATAAGATGATATAAACTCACAGTAGAGAGCCACATAAAATGTTCAGTGTAGTATCTGGTGCATTCAACAGTACAATGCACATGTTATTTAATATATTCTTGTGCTGGTATTTTCCTAATTTCATTACCTTCGATCATTATATCAAAATATTGTGAAACTTTTAGGAAAGTTTGTTTTAAGTTTGATTCATTGCATGTTGAAATGTTTTAGGTTAGAAACTAAACAGTCTGTAGCATTCTAGTTAGTCTGAAGGAAATGAGAAAATATTTAGCAAATGAGGTAGAGAAGGTCTTAACATACCTTTCCCATCTACATATTCTCTGCAAGTTGTTTTGTGGTATCAAAAATATATATATAAATATATCTGGGAGGATAGGAATGCCAGCAACCTTGCTTCATTGTTTCCTCCATCACGAGGGATATTCCTTTTGGCAGCATCCCACGAAACTGGGAATATGAGAGCGGAATTCATTTTCCCCACCACTTTAGTCTGGGTGACAGAATTACCGAATAAACACTACACATTACCTCGAGGAATGTGAAGGGGGTTCAGGAGTGCCACTGAGAGATGCAGTGGATGCCGTAGTAGAATAAGATCTCACTGTACCATTCAGAGAGGCAGCATCACTGGCACCTCCTTGAAATCCCAATCCACTGGCAGTTTCAGAAGGTGTAGGTGGAGTGTTTCCAGAGTTCACTGGAAAGGACCCGTTAGCTAGGGGATTTTTGAGGTACCTCCTGCTACCTTGAGCAGATAAGACTGAAACTAAAGGTGAGAGTATTTTTAATTTGATGTCAATGTAAGAGATAAAAAATAAAAGCTTAGTAGAGACTCTTAAATAGTTATCTAAGTCAACTGAAATCAAGAAATTACTAGTTATTGCAAAGGAATGAACTGCTACACAAGTATCATAAATTCCATTGTTCTTTTATCTGTAAAGTGGCTTAATATGGTAACTGATCCCTTTTTAATATATGTCATCTTTTATGGTCTCATTTCAAAAGTAATATGAATCACCACTTTTCCAACAAAATGAGAGTTGATGATACCTTACTAAATATTCTAAAAGTACTCACTTGTGCTGGCTTGGATGCCATTACTATAATTTGAATCCGCTGTGTGGTTGTTATTATTTTCGATAGGGGGCATCTCCACTCCATTCATGCCCTCAGGAGCCATAGGATTCCCTAATGGAGTCATCTGTCGGCCGTTCCCTTGCATCTGCAAAAAACAGTGAGTAAAAAAAAAAAAAAATTGTATGGTAAACTAATATAAAAGAAGTGTAAGTTCAAGGCATATACATAGACTCTCCCTTCCTACAGTTTTGAAAATTTCGATTTTTCATTTGTAGTCTCACGGATAATACGATTCATAATTCAACTGTTTAGAAATTTGACTGAACAGAACTTTAAATTCATTATAAAAAGCACATGGGTAAAAGATTTCTCTTCTATAAACAGGTTTTAATGAGAAAATAACAAGGCCTCTATTTTCATATCAAAGAAAGGTACGCCAATATAGAGTTCAACACTACTGGCATTAATATAACTTACATGATTATTAAGATGCAAAACCGCCTGCATAAAAATACCTTACTTGATGATTAAGTTTCAACACTACCTGCATAAAAATTCATTTTCTGATGATTAAGTTTCAACTCTACTTGCACAAAAATAACTTACCTGATGATTAAGTGGAGACAAAGGATCAAGTTTCGTGTGAGGAATACTATTCGTCACAATTTGGCTCATCTTTGTTGGTAAAGCAGCGTCACTGTCATCACGATATTTCTTACTGTTGGTAAAATAAAGTCAAAATCAAGATTTATGATTAACTTTAGTTAATAAAGTTGAAGTCTAAAAGTTTCATTTCATTTTTATTTCTTTATGCAAAATGGTATATCATGCTGGTATATGCTATGACAGAAGTAATACAGAGATTATTGGCACTGAATTTAATTATTTCCAAAATTCTTAAAAGTACAAGTAAATATTATGATTATATTTAAAGGACTTTCTAGTTGATGTTGGCATTCCCTAGGCTGCTGGCCGAGTAGCCCCAAATTCCTAAGGAAGGCCAAGGCCAATCCCAAGCTTTTCCACATTGCTCTCAGGGAGTGTATTTGTGTTGTTGGCATATGTGGTTGTGTGTCTTCCATAATGTAGTTCATTGTAATGTTGAGAAATGAGGTACTTGCTTGGATTTTATAAGTATTACTGATTATTACTTAAGAGTCTTATAGTCACCCCAGTCAATACTACCAAACACCAAAACTTCAAGAAGATACTGTATAATATGAACGATCCAAGATTTATTGCATAAGTGAAAGAGAAAGAGAGAAAAGAGAAACGATTACAAAATGTGCATATCCCAGGTGATATTTTTAAGTTATGTAAAAGATGATCCATAAGAGTAATAAACAACAGAACAAGTAGTCTGAAATTATCAAAATAGCAAAATTAAGGTAAACACCCAAAGAGTTTATTCCCGAACATACATCAAAACAAATGACACTGCATCATTTCAAATAAAATGGAAGAATTGTACAGTATAGTATAACTGATCTCCAAAAAGTAAAGAAAGAAGAGTCAAGTCTTCTTTGGAAATATAAAACACCATTTTACAAGTCACAATTAGTTTCTATTTGAATGGGAGGTGGATAGAGTCATGTTGGAGCCGGGGGATTAAGGCAGGATACCCTGCAGTGGGATTGAACATGTGTCAGTCACTTTCCGACTCACGTGAATTACCACTCAACAACCAAAGCCATATAATACTTCAAAATTTGAAATATCTTTATAATGTCAGCACTGAAAAGTTTACTGTTACGAGATGAATTAGATTAGACACAATATTACGCACTATGTCTGCACCTTGAAAGTCTCCCTAATTATAATGTAATTTAATCAAGGCATCAATTCCCAGGCGTTTTATGTATGTTGCTAATATTTCTCCCAACACTCAGAGTCAATATTTTTTGTCTTATATTGCTAAACTTTCAAATCAAGTACAGTCCATTCAAAGTATGATTATACACAATAAAAGTTATGGTAAATATATTTCAGCTTATAAAAAGATATAAAAAAGGCACTTTGTGGAAGGAAAAGGGTATTTTCTTGGTCTCCATGCAGACCATCTCATCTCTCTCTCTTGTGAAGGCTCAGCCAAGCCGGATTCGGATTTAAAATTGGTGTAGCAACGTTGTGGGGAGAGGAGAGCCAGAGTAATTTTTCTGAACTCTGATAGATGGAGCCTATACCCTCAATGCTTACAGCGCCTATAAATAGGAACTCCAGTGGGAACTTGAGACGTAATTATTTGTTTATTTCCTCTTTTGAGAGCTATGCAATTTTGGGATTGGCTAAGTCACTACCAGGGAGACAGACTCTTGGAACAATGCATGTACTCAGAAAAATATGCTATTCTTCCCCTCAGTGCCTTTTTATTTTTTATACTAAAGTTTTCTCTCCAAAGTCCGCAAGGTTGCCACAATCAAAGAATAAAACTTGCTTCCATATCTAAACATTCATTTACAATCACACTTTATGCACCCCTATAAAGTCTGTAAAGCCAATTGGAAGTATTACATAAGATAGGCTCAAAAGTTTCCTATATTAACACAATACACACACAAAGTGCATTAGACTTTTTGTAGATTTTTTGTGCAACACACAGAAGCCTCGTGCACCCTGAACTCACTGAGGAAGACAGCCCACTTACACAGATCCCACATTCCGCATTTTGGTAGGAAGAGCTGCATTAGGGTCATCTGCGAATTTTTTGCTGCAAAAGTGCAATGCGTCAAAAGTTTTATATTCTATTAAGATTGTTTTTACCACTAATTCTTTCTTGATTATGATTGTACATCATAATGATCTGTAAATATATCCTGGTCAGTATATATAGTACAATAAAGCATATGTCTCAATGTCTTGATATGTCTCAATGTCTTGGAGTGATATATGGGAAGGAAGCCATATAAAAATATTTAAAAAATCTGCACATACATTTCCATAAAACTGCTCGAAATATTTTTCTTTTCATAAAGGATGCTCTATTCCATATATAGAATCAGGATAGCCACAACTGTACAATATCTGTGGCAGCAGGGGTACATCACACATTATTAACCTTCAACTCTTCAAATTGTTTTGCAGTGAGAAAACAAATTCTGGGAGAGAAAGCTTGTCAGTCCTTTTCTTTATACCTTACAATCACCTCTTACAGGGCATACAAATACTATAGCCTTTTACCAAATCACATAGATGCATTAACAGTATGTTTGCATTGCTAAACCAGTGATATAATGAGTTTAACAATTTTTCACAAGGATACTGCCAAATTTAGGAAAAATTGGGCAAGTTAGAACTGCTTTTCCTCTGTTTTAAGATGAGTTTTCAGTTTGATCTACTTCCTATTTTTCACAAGGTTACTACCGAATTTGGGGGAAAGAGGACTAGTTAGACTATTTTTCTTTTTGGTCTATAACCCTCTGTAATCTTCCCCTTATCAAAGATGGTCATTAAGTAATACAAAATATGCATCCTCTACTATGTAAAAAAAAGGGATGTCTAAAATAACTAGAGCTTACTTTTTATGAATGTAGATAGCCAAGCATATAATAACAAGGATGAATACCCCCAGCAAGGCTCCAAATATAACCATCAGAAGGAAACTCGAACTTGCTCCTAAGGGCGACGAGCGAACCAGACCATCGGGGAAATTTATCGTTACTGGTGCAGATGCCTGTTCGTACGAAACATTATTAATCAACATAAACTTAATAAAACACCTGTCTTTAAGTATATTCTCAAGAAGCTTTACAAATAAATCCTAGTGCCTATACATAAAACTATACCACACATTTTTATATTATTGTAATTTTCAATACAAACACGTCAAATCCTATCAGAATCTATAATAAATAAGGTTAAAGAAAAAACTCACAGTTCTTGGGGGAATTCCTGAATCTTTGGCCAACACGACAATGTGAGCTTCTGTTGAGTTCAAAGAAGTTAAATCTCTGATCCTTAACTCTCCGTCGCTACCAATTGTGAACATCCTTGAAAAAAATTGAATTTGGATTATATGTACGATGCTACATAAAGAATACAAGCTGCACAAAAGAACAGACGTTATCACCTTGTAAAGAGGGGAATTGTAATACCAGGACAAGTCAAGAGTAACTGGATTCTCAGGTAGAGAAAAGTTTCTTACAAGTTATTTTGTCGCAAAGTAACTGGTGTTCTGGCTTGAAGTGTTATCCTAATTCCTCAAAATGTTGTCTTGCTATTTTATTATCTACAATTTCCAAATAATGTTCAATTTGCATATTGCTGTTGACTTTTAAAAAAGTGAATGCAGGAGTATGGTTAATATCATTCTATATTCAAAATTATTTTTGAGAAAAGATTTAAAAACTGTCAGTCTAAAGCAGTATTAAATACCTCAAAACACGAAATATATGGAAAGACTATAAGGCCAACTCCTTATTTTGGAAGTGCTAGAATATTTTAAAAATTCACTTAGATTAAAATATAATACTTATTGTCAAAACAATATTTACACAATCTCCAATGCTACCTACAGAAATAAAAAAATTTTAAACAAGATTCAAATTTTGCAAAGAATAAGCCAAACATGACTACAGACATATAAAAATAGCAGCCCCATACCCCCTTGAAAGGGGGGTTGCAAAATCTCATCCTGAATACTCACTTAGCATCTTGCCCCATAATGTTGAGAGTAATTTGATCTCCCCTGTCGCCATCAGCAACTTCCACGTTACCAACGGCATCACCTGGTCTCAGAGTGGTAGAGGTTACGAAGAATTCGTACTGAGGGTACCGAAATCTCGGATCCCAGTCGTTCACATTGAGTACCTGGACTTTTAATGTCGCTGTATCATTCTGTAATGGAGATAAAGCCTCTTAACAAAAAATAATTTCTTCTTTCAAAAATGCAGAAGGTATAAACGGTAAAAGTTACACTGTCAAAATAATATGTGTTGTGGAGTACAAAGCATACATAAATATTATGGCTGTAATCCCCCTTGTAAGGGGGTGGCCGAGTCAAAGAACACACATTCACAATAAGTTTATATGCTTGTTCACTTCCCTTAGCTCCTTTGATATAAAGGGCTGCCACACTTCTCCTTCACCACCCTGCTTTGGTCATCCACAGGGTAAGAGGATAACGTTCTTCTGCTGAGGCCCGACAGCCACAGGTAGTTTACCACCACTGTTCATCTCATGGTAGCCCTCCACACCCACCTGTCCCATGTGCTTTGTATTCCCAGCATGTTAAGAGAGGGGGGGCTAAAAAGGGACCCCTGGCTGATGGGGTGAACGAATTCTAAACTTGTATTTGCTGAATAAGAACTAACTAAAAGAGACAAAGGAGTAAAGGAACTGGGAAACATTCCCTCCATGGTATTTTTTACTGTTAATTAATTTCTTGCAGCAGCTGCTGCCAACCTCCCAATTCAGTGAACCAGAGAAAAATGTAGAAAAAAATTTAATTCCTATTTTCACTTAAGATATATAACAGACAGTAAGGAGACAGAGGAGGTCTTTTTGCCTCCCCCTTTTCTGCTAATAACAAAACTATACTTACAAAAATTCCATCCGTAACATAAACTTGGAGGTTGTAATCTTGCTTCTCTTCAAAATCGAGTTCATAATCCAAAAGAACTTGACCCGAAGGTGATATACGGAACACTCCATCTCCGTCTCTTTCTAAGCTAAAGCGAATACCCTGAAAGTTGGAAAGTGGAAGTAGAATTGAACTTCTTAATTTGATACAGCGTGAAATATATAATATATGAAACACAAGGAAAAAATCTTATATAATAGATACCAGAAAACAACAAACAGTAATATCATATAACAACATATGAAAAAGCTATGCAGTATATAAATTCAGAAGATTATAAATATGTTATATACCTTATCAATGTTCTTATTGATCATCGTTGGTGCGATTAATGAGTGACGAGGTAAGTTTTCCAGGACAGTGGCTACATAATCTCTCTGAACAAACTGCAGCTGAGTAGAATAGTAACCTCTACGGGATAATGTCACAGTCGTTAAGGCGTAACGATCCGGATTGTCCACCTGTGTTGCCTATAATGACCAAGATGCAAAGGATAGATATTAGTTATGAAAAATAAATAAAACATATTTTGTCCCTAGTCAGGATTCGAACCTATACACAATTAGATTTCCAATGTTAAGATCCCAGCTAGAGGAAAAATATGTTTCATGTTTTCACATAGGATAATGTGTTTATTTACCAAATGTCAAGACAACGTTTAATAAAAATTAACATAAAGGGGAGGGGATGATTAAATAAATAAGAGAATGACTAAGAAACAGAGCAGGATAAAAATTTGATTTAATTAGAATGTATGCAATAGTAGTCTCTGTGGCAAAATGGTAGCGTCCGCGACTCTGAGGCGGCAGGTCAAGGGTTCGCGCCCCGTCACAGACTGAGGTTAGTAAGGGCATACACTCAGGGTAACGATTACATCTGCTAAAACAAGGGAGTTCGTGGCGTAAAACCGAAACCAACCAATGTATGCAATAGTTAACCCTTAGTAAAAGTGAGGATGAATAAATTGACACTGACTATGATATAAAAGTGTAAAAGTGAAGGGGCATAATACTAGAAAGGTAATTTTCTGCTTCAAGAACAAGGCATAGTACAGACAACACACATACATTACACATTACAAAAATAAAATTTACAACAAATGAAATAAAGTAACTCCACTCTTGTGTATGGGCAGGCATAAAAATAATTTTTAGTCAGTATATCAAGATAAAATACATATTAAACCTCCGGATGTACCAAGTCAATTGCAAATTAAAAATCGCATATCTGTCATCTGTTGAAAAGAAATTACTTATCAGTAAACAATAAGTAAAAATGCATTTCTAAGTGGAAAAGAATTTTTTCACAACTTCCCAGAGGGTACATAAATATTGTAGACAATATCAGACAGGTTTCCCTTACATAATTATACAATTCAATACAGCTGTAAAGCTTGGTACGGTTAGATTATTACACACAACTATCTTAAGATACTGAGCATACATGGCTATAAGCTAATAGTAAGAGTATAGTATACTTTAGAAATTAATTTATAATCAACTCTGTACAAGATCAAAAAAATCAGGGTTGCGTTTTAATATTACCGTGCTTATTAGTATTTACAAAATACATGTTCTGAGATTAATAACATATCTCTGTAGGGCATAAAATGCTACTTTTAGGGAGGAAAGGCATATTATTCCAAGTTTCTATGCAGCATGGCACGAGTCACAAAATAAGTAATTATAAGTTGCCGTTCAATACAAGGCAACACTTTACTAAGTGCCTCCAGGTCCAGAATTTACATTTAAACTAATCTGGTTCTACATCACGGATGCCCTTTTCTACTGAGGGCTAGCATGGTTCCTTCTTTGAAGGAGTTTGGTTTTGTCAAGTGCGACCAGTACTCAGAATAAAAACTCTCAATAACAATACCAATACTGAATAAACGATACACACTTACCCTTACGACAAGCGTTGTGGGCTGAGTTAACTGATGTTCGGGTAAATCCCGGGCCAAGGTAACTTCTCCCGTTTTGGGATCAATGTGGAACCATGATGCTTCTTCTTCATCTGAGTTTAAGTTAAGAAAATGTGTCAGAATTCAACAGGGACTGAATTTTAGTCAAGTACATGATACAATTAAGATAATATTCGATACTGAAACATGATTAAATGCCTATTCCGAAAAAAATTAATATGTAATAAAATACAAATTTACCATAATTCATGATTTCAAATCTAAATTAGAGTACCAATGCTATGTAATGATCATTTTATATCTACATAAGCCCTTCAAAGTAACGTTTTTATAAAAATACATGTTTACATCCTCTCAGCAAAGCATTATCTTATTGTAATATTTCAACACTAATAAATGCTAAGTAGCATACTCTGTACAGTTAGTCAAATTCAAACCGTATGAACATATAATTGCATACTAACTTATGTTGTTCGGCATGAAAAACTCAAAATATTAAAAAATTTAATTGTCAGTATAATAAGTCTCTTGAAAAGAAATACCAGGCTGTCATTCACAATTTTGTTGATTTGAAACTAGATGTTTTTTCATACATTGAGGATAAATTAACTCCTGTTATCACAAATGCTGGTAAGTCATCAGACATCAGAACGTTTACAAACGAAGTCCCTCAAGGAGCCGTTTACCACCCATACATTAACCTGAACTTGCACGATGTACACACTCCACATTCACACAAAGTACACATAGCTTCAATTTCTATCTTGTTCTGTATTCCATACCTCTACTAAAAGAGTAGGTCACAGGAGCCATAATTCCTTTGTCGCGATCCACAGCAAGCACAGTCTCAGGTTGGACCTCCACCTTCATGCCCTTGAAAGAAAGCAAAAATTAAAGGTTATTAATTATCATTCTCTGTAGCTTTTAAACATTACAAAGACCAATAAAAATGAACTATTATAAATAGTTGAGAGGCATCCTTCTACATACTACTGAAATGAAAAACTGATAAACCAGTTCAATGTACATAAGCAAACAAACTGTGCGATTGTCTTGAATAAAATAACATACTGTAGTACCGTCCCACCAGTTTATTCTTTATTCTTTTCACACTCACACATACTGGATTTAAATTAGTTTAAAAAACAACAACAAAAGTACAGAGAAATGGGGCAAGATAGAAAAAATACTATCCACTAATGTACTTGCTTGTTGTAGCACTTAGTGGCAAGCACGAGACTTAAAATGCTAATCTGACATAATAAAATATCTGAATGAGGCAATTAAATAAATCACAAGAGATGAAGATCCACTGTCGGAGTTTATATGTAATGGTTATGGACACCCTGTTAATTCCAGAAAATGAATAATAATGTATGAAAGAAAGCAACTTATACAGTATTCAAAAAGTAAAACTAAATTAAATACCTTTTCAGGGTGTTCAGGAAGTACAGCCATGTAATGATCTCTTGCAAAAGCCGGATTCTGATCATCAGCATCCTGGACTTGAATCGTTAATATTGTGCTACTACTCTTGGGAGATGCACCCTGGTCCTAAAATAACATATAAAATAATTAATTTTTGATCACCAGTGTTGTTCATTGCAACAATTAGTAAAAAGACAAGATTCAGACCCTTTCCATAATCAACAGCCCTCTGAGCTCTAATTAGTTGACAAGCGAATTTGTGGCAAGAAATTCTCACTTTTCACATCTTGTAAACAGACAGTTTTATGTTTGTTGAAAGATGACTCATCAATTAGTACTTCTTGTGATACACTTAATATCAAATTGCCGAAAAAATATCTAATCTAAAATGAAATTAGCCTTGTTTAATATTTTCTAAAACAATTGCCAGTATAAAATACATTCATGATTAAGGCTTTACTGCAAAAAGGTTAAGAACAGACTTGTTACATATTCTAAGGGACATATGCACGGTTCTTGCATAAAAGATTATGTTTTAACTTTGCTCTAGGGAGAAAGTTAGGTTATAATTTACTACTGAATACAATTTGACAATATACATTTCATTTAATATATACAGTAAGATTAAATACAGAGTTCTGTTACTATCTGAATCTTAGTCAATGACTCACCTGTGCCAAAATGGTTAGGTTGAATGTCGGGACTTTTTCATAATCCAGAGGTTTCTTGAGCACCAATGAGCCTCTAAGTGGAGACTCAAAAGCAAATGTGTCCTGAAATACATGTAAGTCATGTTATTACTTGGGCTCTTAAATACTATAAACTTTGATGAAATGCTGGAAAGTTATGGAACAGTAACGACAGGATAGAGAATTAACATTTATTAGGCAAATGTTACATGAAAACAGTACAGTATATAAATTCAAAATAAATTAATGAAATACTCTTCATAACTATACTAACTTATTAATAGTAGTAGAGATAAGAATTATTTACACCAATAATATTATAAATACTATACTGTATTAATTATGTTCATTATTAAAAGGTACTGCTTCGGCAGGCTGTCTGATAAGACAAGATTGTGTGTAATAGGTATCATAAAAATAAAAGACTGAGATGTGAAGCAGGTAACACTTACACATACTCCAGTTATTTGACTATAATTTAAAAAAATAAAATATTCAGAACTATAAAATATACACATCTTCGTAAAAAGCTATAATAATAATAATTCTTGAAGATACAGTATTGTAATAAAAAAATTATGTGCCCACCGAATGTGGTCCAGGAAGAATGGAGTACTGGACGGTAGAAAATGGACCAGGTTGATCGTCATCTATTGCCTGGATGTCACCCAAGATGACTGTTCCAACGACTGTTACCTGTGGATAACGAAGACAGGTGTTAAAATAAAAAGCAATAGTAAATATATAGTATGATAGCAAGTTCTCTACCTCCATGGCTATTTTTGTCATTAAAAACTGAAATAAGAAACAAGACTGAGTGCAGTAAGGTGAAATCCTGCTAACATGATTCCTTTTTTGTAGTTGCATCTACCATGCTGGTTTTAACAGTGTAAAAATCTAACATCAATCTCTTCAAAGACTTCCAATACATTATGAGAAATCTGGAAATACACTTGCTGAGAAAGTCAGGAGTTAAGGTATTTCATATCACTTAACCCAAACATGTTATCTTAATTAATTAAGAAAGGTTATGTGGGAATTATAGGGTAGGGAGCGCTTGAAAAGCGAGAGGCCGCAGTAATGCTCGCGACCTTGTTTCGTTAAGTCATGAGTTAGCGGACTGCCACAGTCCAAGGCTAGAAGAGGCATTCACTCAGGGAAATGATTGCATTTGCCTAAATCAAACTCCTACGCAAGATGGCAGTCTTGGCCCTTAGAAGAAAAGGGAGTCCGTGACGCATGACCAATCACAGTGCTTGAAAATGGAGAATTTGGGTGTATATAATATGTATATATACTAGTTACATAATATTTCCACCCATATTTTACCTAACCATAGTGCATATATATCATATTGACGAATTGGTTAGAATGACACAACTTTATCATACACTGCCCCAAATAACCAATGAACCCCAATGCAGTTTACAAACTTGAAGAAAACTATGTACTTTTATCATCAATTTTAGCAGCTTCTCGAACGGAAACAAACCCATAATATCACTCTTATGTTATATGCTTTGTACTACAGTATTCAAAATAGCATAAATGTTAGTACATTTTTACAATTACACCCGTCTTCCTTTGGAAATAAAACATGTTTTTCGCATGTTTTTTTTTTATGAGTTTTGAAGGAACCTGCATTCGAAATCGAAGATGAAGTCTCAATTCTTCAGATGTTAAGGAAATATCTATAGTCTTACCTCAGAAACGTTGACAAAGTAAGGACCATTGACGAACACGGGAGCGTTGTCGTTGTCATCCGTCACACGAATGTTGACAGGGATGGTGAAACTCTGGTGGTCAAAAATGGAAATTAGAAATAAAAATGAAAAATAATCATTGTAAAACAACGAGAGCGTCATCACACTTAAAAACAAGCAAGAAGCATTGTATGTTACTTAGATTATAGTTAGATTGTAATAACAAATGTAATTCAAATATAACTCTCGCATTCACCAGTTGCGAAAGGTGAACAGAAGGTAATTGTTTAATAAAATTAAGCAAAGCGGAAACAGGACCGTATCATGATGGTAATTAAACTTAATAACTATATTGTTTAATTAAAAGACTGCATTGCTATCTATCTCTATCTATCTATCTATATATATATATATATATATATATATATATATATATATATATATATATATATATATATATATATATATATATATATATATATATATATATATATATATATATATATATATATATATATATATATATATATATATATATAAAACTCCTGGAATTTAGTTTCCCAATAGCTAATTACCCCAAATTCTTTTCCTTAATTATGTAATTA
>JAXCGZ010009968.1:0-22500 GCA_037179515.1 Halocaridina rubra
TAGTTTAGGTGGCAATAAGGTAAATTTTACAAAAATAACAAAGAGTTATAGCTCCAGGCACGGCTGCTGGACACATCAAAATAAACAACACTTAATATCAAAATAATAATTGTTCAAAATCCAAAAACTTTATGCAGTATTAAAACACAGTCACTGCTCTACCAAATTCGACAGCACTAGTCCAAGGGGCGAAATGGGAGGCTCATAAATTTACACGAATTTTACGAGTCTCTAACAATAGCTCATCACCTGGTGCCGTCCTCAGAGAGAGTCCTCGTCCGTTCTGTAAACAAATCAGACGAGCATCACATTCTAAAATAAAAGGATATATTTTTATCATATTTTACATAATTAAGGATTTCCTAAGATTTAGATTAGCTTTACAAACAAATTCCAATTATTCATGAGAAAATGATGAAATTAATGACTAAATAAATAATAGTTATAATATAGTCTCTCAATGAATATATTCATGTAGGTAGATGCAATATTACTTATGGTATTACAATAAAACACACACAAGGTATAACTAATGAAACTGTGTGTGATAGACAGATCACCACAATACTCTTGAAAATTAGAAAAAACCCAAATAAGGTGCATAAATAAATATTTTATGAGTAAGATATTGTGCCTGAATAGTGATAAGTATTAAGTATTAAATGCACATAAATGACCTTTTCCCTTTTTGTATTGTATTGTAAAGCTATATTTTCATATTCATAAATTATGCAAATATTATTTCCCTTCTGCCAAAATGTTAATAGTTTTATTCTTTTGGTTGTAGGGTTTTTAAATTATGTTCTGGTTTATACTAATAGATTTGTAAAGGGTCCAAAGCTGTCTCTCAATCCACCCTCTACAAAGAGTGATGATCCAGGAGTGACCCGCCAAGAAAATCAGAGCCAACTTCTCAAGATTTTTTTGGTAAAGAAGAGACTTGCAGCCATGCCGAATTCTGGAGACGAAAATTCAGGAATTACCCACTCCATAGCAATAAAGCCTCCTGCCTTCATGGAGACTTCAATTTCTGGATGGTTCTCTATCATTGAAACTCTATTTCACTTAAAAAGAATCACCGCATATGTTAGAAAATTCTACAGTGTCATTGTAGCATGGCCAGCCGAGGTGGTCTCAAGATTACCCAATTATGTGATTGACCCAGTTATCAGTATGTTTGAGAAAACGAAACCAGAATTATTAGAAAGGTTAATGAAGACAACTAATACATCAGGTAGGCTCTATGTTTATTTGCAAGAGATAATTACAACATCATCTAGAATAGGAGTTACTGACGATATAACTCATCACAAATTTTTTACAAGCTTTGCCGTCAACTATTTCACCTGTAATAGCCTCTCAAAAAGAATTAAATTTGTCACAGTTAGGTAATTTGGCTGATAAGTTGTTGCCATATTTTAGCAAATCTTCTGTAATGAATGTTTTTCAACCAAATCCTGTACAACGAAGTGTTCCAAGTAAGTGTAAAACAGATTACAATTCCATTCCTATTGGTGTACGCCCATTTAGTAAGGACCAGCACCCAAAAGTGTGTTTGGTTACATATTTATTTCGCTGATTAAGCCAAAACTTGTAAACCATCTTGTAAATGGCAGGAAAAAGCAAATTGTGAAATGCTACCTAATTCCAGACCGCCAACCCCTTCTTCGAAAAACTAGAGGGGCGGGTTACCAATTTTGCTCCAGCAGACCCGCCACTTTTAGAAGTTGCTGCTCAACTTGGAGCTACAAAGTTTAACTATATAATTAATACTGGTGCTAGCGTGTCAATAATTCCCTTTGAATATGTAAATGGAATTGTAATAGAATCCTCACCTTTTTCAATATCTTCAAGCACTAGGGAAGGTACAAAATGTCATGGTCAATCAAGACTAGAAATTCAAATTCCTAGCTTAAGACATTCATTCATGTGGACTTTTATTATTGCTGATACAATACATCCTTTGCTCGGTTTTGATTTTCTTAAAAATTTTGGTCTTTCCATTGGTTGTAAAATGAGACTAATTATTGACAGTACTACAGAAAGAAAAGTAGATATCCCTTTGTCTCGATTATCTGTTAATGTAGTTATTAATGAAGTCCAGATTTCTTCAAGTATTGAAATATTGCTGAATAAGTATCCGTATATTACCTCTCCTCATGATAATAAAGATGCAGTCTATTGTGAAGTGCATCATAGAATAGAAACAGGTAGTAAGCCTCTTGTATTTGCAAAGCCACGTCAGCTAAGTGAAGAAAAATTTAAGGCTACCCAAGAAGGATTCCGTGCACTCCAAAGTTCAGGCATCATTGTCCCATCTGAAACTGAGTGGAGTTCTCCTTTACACCCAGTCCCTAATAGTAACGGTGAATATCGTCCTTGTGGTGATTATAGAGCACTAAACTCCATTACAAATATAGACCGATACCCTATTACCAATATTAATTCTTTTTCATCTAAACTTGCATATAAAATTTGTTTCTCAAAGATTGACTTAATTTCAGCTTATCATCAGATTAGGGTACACCCAGACGATGTCCCTAAAACAGCTGTAACTACCCCTTTTAGGTTATTTGAGTTTCATTATATTCCCTTTGACCACCATGACGCGGCTGCAATTTCCCAAAGAGTAATGGACAAGATTTTCTCGAACGTAATGCGTGAATTTATATACTTAGATGATATATTGGTCTTTCAGATAATGAAGAAGCCCATTTAAGGGATCTTGAAATAGTATTTGATATCCTTAATAACTACAATTTTAAAGTTTCTTTTAATAAATTTATATTTTGTGTTAAAGACCTTGACTTTTTAGGATTCAGTGTTAGTGCTGATGGTCTACGCTCTACATCAAATAAGATTTATGAATTGTCAGAATTTCCTTACCCAACTGATTCAAAGAGTTTGCGACAATTTTTGGGCATGATAGGTTTTTATAGGAAACTAGTTCCTAAATTTGCCTTAATTGTCTTACCTTTAACATAATGTATAATACTGAAACCAAATCACAAATCATTAGAGTTAACTGAAATAGAAAAGCAATCTTTTGATGAAATTAAGGAAGTTCTGTCTAAACTCAAAGCTCTCGCACACATACAAACAGGCTATATCCATTTTCGGTTAGTTACTGATAGTAGTCAATATGCTGTAGAAGCTGCACTCCATCAAATGGTTAATGAGCAACCAATGCCTGTGGGATTTTTCTCAAAGAAACTTTCCCAGTCACAAAGAAATATTCTACATTTGATAGGGAACTTCCCTCCGCATGTTTAGCAGCATTACATTTCCGTACTCAAATTGAAGGCCGTTATGTATTATTGTTAGCAGTCCATTAGCCATTTTGCAGTGCTTTTCAAAGTATTAATACTGCTAAATCTGATAGACAACAAAGGCATTTATCTATATTAACAGAATATCTCGCCGATGTTAGTTATATAAGAGGTTCACATAACATTGAGGCCGACTGCCTTTCGAGATTTGCTAATGTAGTTATGTTAAATATTTGTGATTTACCTGAAATTGCGGAAGTTCAGTTTCTAAATGAAGAGACACAGGCATACTCTGATAAGTTATGATCTTTCCATTACTAAGTGAAGAAAAGAAGGTGTTGTGTGATACATCTACACCATTTCCTAGACCTTTTATACCAGAATCCCTATGTATGTTAATTTTTAACAGTCTACATAGCATATCTCACCCCGGTATAAAGTCAACCCTGAAATTAGTAAAATCTAGGTATTTTTAGCCTGACATTGACCGATCCATCAGAAAATGGTGTAGAGAGTGCTTGTCTTGTCAACAGTCCAAGATTCACCGTCATACTAGGAGTACTATAAGTAACTTTGACTTACCGTCATCACGTTTTCAAACAGTACATCTAGATATCGTAGGTCCCCTTTCCACAGTTCAAAATCCTTCAGACCCATATATTGGTCCATATAAATATTTATTGACGTGTATTGATCGAGCCACTCGTTGGATAGAAGTACATCCATTAGCAGATATCACTGCACAGACTGTAGCGCAAGCTTTCATAAATGCATGGATATCATGAATTGGAGTTCCTCTCCATGTCATTACCGATCACGGTTCTCAGTTTGAGAGTGAAATATTTCAAGAACTCTCATCAGTTGTAGGATTCCACAGGTTAAGAACAACTGTTTATCAACCCCAATCTAATGGAATGATAAAGCATACTCACAGAAATAATAAATCCGCTCTCATGGCTAGAAAAGAAAATTGGTTACAATCGTTACTTTGGCTATCGTAATACTCCTAATGAAAATGGATTTTCCCCATTCAGCGCTGTTACTGGTACCTCACTTTTATTACCAAAACTGATGGTAGACACAAGCAGTATTAATACTAGTGATTAAACAAACTCATCTGTTAAGTATTTAGCCAAAGAAATGTCCAAATTAGAGCCATAGTTTTCCAAAGACGTTTATTCCTAAAGATTTAGACACTTGTGATAAAGTTTGGTTACGAGTTGATCGAGTCAGGAGATCTTTGGAAGCTGCATACTCAGGACCATATAAGGTTATTAAGTGCATGTCTAAACATTTTCGTATACAATTTTGATGATGTACATAGTTGTGTTTCTATTGATCGCTTGAAACCAGTAATCGAACTTAATGCAATGGCTGAACCAAGTACTGTTGAGTCACTAGAACATAGTCAAACACATGATGATATTAGCAATAATAGTGATAATTGAGGCTATGTCAATCCTGATTCTCAGGACATAGTTACTCCTAAAGTTAGAAAATTAGAAAAATTTAAGTTGCAACATCATCCTCAGGTAGAAAAATAAGATTTAAGAGTAGTAAGGATTATTTCTATTATTAGATCCACTTTTTGGGAGGGAACTATTGTAGAGAATATATATTGCATTTAAATTTCCCATGTACGATATACGTTTTCTTTGTAACGAAATGTATAGTTTTATTTTTGTCTATGATGAGTAAGCCCGCCATTTTATTCTTCAATATGATGTCGTGCAGCATGGTCGATATATATATATATATATATATATATATATATATATATATATATATATATATAGATATATATATATATATATATATATATATATATATATATATATATATATATATATGAGAGAGAGAGAGAGAGAGAGAGAGAGAGAGAGAGAGAGAGAGAGAGAGAGAGAGAGAATAATGTTTAGAACCAAGGAATACTAATAACACTATAATCTTGAAAATTAGATAAACCCCAAATAGGGTGAATAAATAAATATTTTATAAGTAAGATATTGTGCCTGAATAGTGATAAGTATTAAGCATTATATGCAAATAAATGACCTTTTCCCTTTTTGTATTGTATTGTAAAGTTGTATTTTAATTTTTTTAAATTATACAAATATTATTTCTCTGCTGCCAAAATGTTAAAAGTTTTATTCTTTTTCTTGCAGGGTTTTTAAATTGTGTTCTGGTTTATATTAATAAATTTGATAAGGGTCCAAAGCTGTCTCTCAATCCACCCTTTACACGTCTAAAGTTACCACTGATATGATTAAGCCGTTCTCTGGTGAAGGCAACGTTGTTCCGTGGTTGAAAAAGATAACCTTGGTTGCGAAGTTGGAGAAGATATTGAACTTGGCTAGTTTTATTCAATTATATTTTGAAGGGGATGCACTTGCACTGTATTTGGAGTTGTGTGATGATCAGGCTGATGCAGAAAAAAATCAGGAAAAATTGTGGACTGCATTTACTGATGATGTGTTTACTGCATTTGGCAAGTTGGTCCATATGAATTGGACAGGTGACCCAGTTGATGTTTTTGCCAATGATATTAGGCGGCTGGTCATTTTAGCTAAGTTTAGTAATGATGGATTAGAAAATGCGGTGAATTTAATATTTATTAATGGTTTTCCAAACCAAATCAGTGTATCTTTGCAACAACTTCCAAACATATTGAAAATGGGAATGAGTGAATTGATCAGTCATGCTAGACTTTTGTCATCAAAACAGCAGGGTGGTGTATCAGCTGTGTCTGTTTGAAGGGTTAGTCCTATGGAAAAGGAGCAGGTAAACCTGAGGTGGCCCTCATATGATAAGAGATTGCAAAGAACAAAAAGATCGGTGTTTCAGGTGTGATAAAATGGGGCATGTAGCCAGTCGTTGTCAAGAACAGTTGATGTTGTAATTAATAATGAGCCTGCAAAAGCACTTGTAGACACAGGCTGTTCAACACCATTAGTTCATTCCAGGTACATGGCTCAGTGTGAAGGTGATGTTTAAATTGATGCTTTCGTTGGAAGTCAGACTAGATGTAGGGGTGCTAATTGGTTAAAACTAGGTGTTAGTGGTAAATATTTGACAGTGAGAGCTGCGGTGTCTGATAATTTAGTTGATGGTGTTGATGGGGTGCTTGGCATTGATGTGATTGATCAGTTGGGTGGTGCCACTATTAATTGTGAAAGGGTATGTTTTGGTTCCACTGGGGGTTGCATCAATTAGTCAAGAGATTGACCAGAATGCTGTGACAGATGGGGAGTGTGAAGACTCAGAATTTTATGCTATGCTTGATGGGCAGAAATGGACGGTCAGGTGGGTTTGGAAGAATAAGCAACCTGTGAAATTAAACAATAAAATGAGTTGTTATGATAAGAAGCTTTAGGGTAGGAAAAAAGAGGAGTTCAAAAAGGAAGTAAACACATGGACTGGAGAAGGGCTTCTCATGCCATGGAAAGATGTTAACACAGGCACTCTTACCCTGATGGCTGTGGAGCACCCCACAAAAAAACAAAGTGAGCCTCTTGCTTGATTTTTGTTAACTGAATGAAAATTTTGAATGCCACACAGGTGATAAGGTGATTGTCATATGTAGTGAGACGTTGCACAATTGGCATCATGCAGGTGAGGATGTGTCAATCGTTGAATTCAAGTCAGCCTACCTACAATTGAGAGTTAACGAAAAATTGTGGCCGTACCAATTGGTTAACTATAAGGGTCAAACGTTTTGTTTCACGCGATTGGGGTTTGGGTTGAACTCAGCACCCTGTATTATGTCAAAGATTCTAAAGAATGTTTTAAGTAGGGATGAAAAATCAAGTACGCGACAAGCCCATATACTGATGACATCCTTGTGGATGAGACAAAGGTCTCTACTGATGAGGTGATCGGACACCTATAGAAATTTTGACTGATAACCAAGCCCCCTGAGTCACTAAATGGAAAAGCTGCTTTGGGGCTGCGGCTGTCAAAAATTGGAGGCGAGTTGATGTTTCAGAGAGGTAATAAAGTACCTGAAGTGCGCAATACATTTACGAGGAGGGAACTATTTTCTGTTTGTGGTACACTGGTGGGGCATTATCCCATAGCAGGATGGTTGCCCGTTGCATGTAGCTTTGTTTAGAGAAAACTGCAGGATCACATGGGGAGGATTTTGCTGGTGAACAGTCTATGTTGATGATTAAGGAAGTTATTGAGAGAGAAAGAGTGGATGATCCCATAAGAGGAAGCTGGTTTGTGCCTGATGGTAAACACGGTGTAGTGTGGTTAGATGGTAGTAATATTGCAGTTGGGGTGGTTTTAGAAATTTACGGCAAGGCTGTTGAAGATGCCGCTTGGGTGAGGAAAAAGTATGACTTCAGTCACATTAATATCGCAGATTTAGAAGCCTTGTTGAAAGGTGCGAATTTGGCCATTAAATTTGGTCTGAACTTAATAGAGTTGAGAACTGATTCTGCAACTGTTGTGGCATGGTTGAAAAGTGTGATAAATGCCTAAAAGTGTGTTCACACAAGGAAGCTGCAGAAATTATTATTAAACATCGTTTGTGAAATTTGAAGGATATGATTGCTGAATTTGGGTTGAGTATTGTTGTGACATTGGTGCCTACAGAGAAGAATACAGCTGATGTGTTGACAAGAGTTAAAAAGAATTAGCTAGTGGATGTTGAGGTAGGTGATAATGGGCAAGTACATATGTGCACTAGTGCTTTGATAAATGTAGATCTAACAGAGCTACACAAGAAACATCACATGGGGTTGACAGAACCTTCTATTTGGCCAAGAAGTTGGACCTAAAGGTCTCAAGGGATTCTGTAAAAAGGGTGGCAAAGTGTTGTGAACGATGTCTGTCAAGCGATCCTACTCCTGCAGTGCATAATAGAGGTGAAGTTAGTGTTGAGCATAGCTGGTAATGCCTTGCTATAGATGTTACTCATTATAGGGGGGTTCTTATCTATCCATGGTGGATTGCGGTCCAGGCTGCTTTGCGATATGGAGGAAATTAAAGAGAGAAGATACACAATGCATCACAACTGAATTGGAGAGCATCTTTATGGAAAGGGGCCCAATTGACGAACTGCTACTGGACAATAGCACAGCCTTTTGGTCACATATTTAGAGGATATGTTGCATCATTGGAATATTGATAGGGTATTTTGGGCTACTTATAGATCAGGGGAAAATGGAATAGTAGAGAGGCACCACAGGATCATTAAGGCTATTGCCGAGAGGGGAGGAATCTCTCTCACTGGGGCAGTATATTGGTATAACAGTACACCAAGATCTGATAGGATGAGGTGTCTGTGCCTCAACACTCTGTGTACAAAAATGAGTGGAGGTATTTATTAGTGAACCTAAATGGGGTGGGTAACGGCCAAATTGATAGCCTGCCAATTAAAATGGGAGAAGAAGTTTGGGTAAAACCACCTGCCACACGTTCCACTCAGTGAAATAGTGGACTCAAGTGAACTCACAAAATAATATATCTGTTGATGGTATGCCGAGACATGTGTTGGATGTCCAGTCAGTTGTAGCTCCACTGCCCCCATCTGGTGATGCCGATGATGATTCAAGTAAGGAATTATTGTGTTCTGAAGGATGCGAGGAGCCACCGGTGATTGATCAGGAGTGTGATCACTGTCATCGGAGGATAACATGACCTCCTGTATATATGCAAGACTATGTCACAGACATAGAATAAACTTTTGTTTCTCTTATTACTTTGGTAGTTTGTTAGTTTTGTTGTTTCAATTTAGTTTATGTTGAGGTCTTTTATTTTCTTTCATTTCAAGTGAATTTTTATGTTGGGCCTATTAAAGTAATACACAAGTCTTGAGAATATGAAGTCGTTTATGATCTTAAGATCATGAGGGTTTGTGGTGTATTTTGGTATTGGGTACTAGTTGGCAACACTGAGGGAAGTTGGTTGGACATAGAAGACTTTGCTCCAGAGCTCTGATTATTGCATATATTTCTTTGTCATCGTAAAAGTTGGTCGTAAGCTTTTTGTCTTATTCCAATCTCTTTGTGATCAACTTTATTAGTTCTTCCGACGATTGCAATTAAGGTGAGTACTAGAAAGACGATTTTTAATCACATTAATTGAGGTTAATGGCTCCACAATTCCAGATCTAGTACATAAATAGCCTTGAGGCTCATTCATTGCATTAATATCAAAGTCTTTATTAGTAAGAGTAGGTGATAACTATGTTGTTTCTGAGAAGACTTGGGTTGCACATCCGTCGGTAACCATACTAAGAGGTGAAGGATTCTGTAGATATCCTGTGACATGTGCTTTCTTGATGACTTTTGCCTGGAGATATAGGAACATCTCTGTGGAGGGAGCCTTATTTTGCTGCGCTGGACACACCTTTGTGATTTTTTTTTATACCGATGTAGCTTAGGATTCAAGCTATGTAGATGGGGTCGATCAGATTGGCAGCTGTATGCAGTGCAGAAGGGGCTTGGTTGTTACTTCTACATTATGCAAGTGAGGTTTTTTAAAGCGCTTTTTTACTGACACTGAGTATGAACGGATGAAGTTATGTCCCAAATAGTAAGAGTGATTAAGGCAATGTTTTCCAATGGACACTTCTTCTGTCTGTGACAAATGCGTTAGTCAAGTCATTTGTTTTCTAATTAACTGAGTTATCAGTGTATATTACAAAGTAAACTTCGTCTTTAACGATTTTCTATTTAGCAAGGTAGGCATATCTAGTTACGATCTGGTTGAACAGATTTTTCGGGAAACTTGTAGAATTGACTGTACTTTTAAATAGGTAAATGTTACATGATAGAAGATATCTGTATTCATACTGTACAGATTTCAGAAAATTAAATTTCATGTATTTCGTTATGCTAAAAACTTGTATTCGGCAGCACTCCCCGGCGGAACAAAGTCTCTTTAGTAAGCCAGAATGTTGATCCAGATCTACCCTGTGGTGAAATAGGGGCATGAAGAAGTTGTACTTATACTGGCGTGACCAGCTAGTTAACCTCGATCATAATATAGAAAATAAAGGACACAATTTGTGGCTGAAATCTGTACTTACTGTGTTCCAGATGAGAGATGAAGAAATGTGGTAAATCACTGTTGTAAAAACATAATCCAATTTTACAGATTATTTATAGTCCAAATGTCACAGTTATGAATACAAATTTAACACATACTATGAGGACTGTCTCGACTCTTGTCGATGACACAGTTTCCTTTCATTATCAAGAACTTTCTAGAAGAGGCTTGGCTGGATCTAATACCAAAATCATGATGGACGATACGTAATTCTGAATTTCTGAAAAAACAAAAACAAAAAAATACAGAGTGCATAAATATTAGACATTTCATGGACGCCACCCAGTGCAATCCACTTTCGTTATCTTCTTGATATCACTCTTTACATAATTACTATACAAATATCAAAATGTAGTCTTCATGACAGTGAGACAATAATACAAAAATCAATCACACATAAAAAGGCAAAAAAAAAAAAAAAAAAAAAAACAGAAAGAAAAAAACAGATGCTCAACATTTTCAACCTTTACCGTGCTTCATTTATACTCTCAATGAGGTCCGTTGGAGGGTGAACATTTGAGCATCAGTTGTTTCTTTTTATGCATTCCTAAGTGCAGATTCATCTCCATAGTTACTATGCAGTATATACAGCGTTTTCCACTAAAAAAAAAAAAATTATATCCATAATAAGCCGAGTTGACAGTCACATGGACCTCCGCTTTCCTGGCACACTCGTTAAAACTATTGGGTACTGATGATGATTCAAATAGGCTATTAATTCCCACCATTATTCTTGTCTAAGAACATCCCTAGTGATTATGTCCTGGTGTGTGTCGGTCCATTCCCTTCAGAACTAAAGTAGCAGAAGGTATATCTTCTCCCAGCGAGACCAAAAAATCCCGAGGAAAACGTGAACATGCTACCAATCAACTTTGTACAAGTAATAATTGTTGAATTCTCCAAGTGGACTGGCATTGAGCTCGTATTCAGTTTCCTGAGTCAGTAGCATATTTGGTGTCAATATTGATAAACATTCTGGATCGGCAGAAACAAGTACTAAAATTATGGCATTGATAACTGCATAGATCTCTGCCATGAATGCGTATAACACATCGTGTGTCAAAGTATTTTCATTTGTTCTCACTGAGTCAAGTATCACTCTTGTAATGCCAGTTATATGCATCTCTGCATAAATATGTTCTTTGACAATTTGAAGGACTTAGTAGGATCTGTTGGCAGGACTGTCACTATAATTATTTGAGGCATTCCTGCTATTGAATGCTTAGACTCTAATGCAGTAGTACCATCTCCTCTGATGGTTGTATTATCTTTCTTGCAAAGACAGATGAAGGACTTAGAGGTTTTTTAAATAAAGTTGACAACGTATCCTCTAACATATTAATATTAGTGAGCAGTAGATTGTCTAACAGCCACTGATGTGCTTTATTAATTTAAAAGCACTATTAGTTAATAAAAAATAACAGACGAGCTTCACTATAAAGAGCTTGAAAAAGTTCAAAGACATGCCACGAAACTGGTGCCAGAAATACGCAATCTCAGTTATGATGAGAGGCTGAGGGAATTAGACTTACCATCACTCGAAGCTAGAAGAGTGAGGGGGGATATGGTGACAGTCTTTAAATTCCTTCATGGTTATGATAGAGTGGATAGGGATCGATATTTTGATATGGCTGGCTCTAGAACTAGAGGTCATAGTTTGAAGCTTGGTAAGAAAACTTCTTTGCAGGATGTAAGGAAATACTTTTTCAGTGTAAGAGTAGTTGATAATTGGAATTGGCTAAGCAAGGAGGTAGTTAATGCTATCTCAATCCATAGTTTTAAGGACAGGTATGATAAGTATCACTAAGTATAAAATGGAAGCGATGAGGAGACGGGAAGATACGAGGTTTGGGCTCTTTCCCGTAAACACAATTAGGTAATCACAATTAGGTAATCTCACACACACACACGCACGCACAGGGAAATATTGTTGAGAAAAAAAATTCTAAAAGACCTTCAAGAATTCAAAGAAGTGTTCATTAGACGATACAGAAGAGATGGGAAAGATCAAAAACTTGTCGCAAGAGGCAAGAAGGTTAAATGAGGAGAGAAATGAAGAAGAGAAGAAATATTTTCACTTCACAGTTCTTCCAGACAAAGGGGAGATACAGAAGTTAATGACAGAAGATCAGGGGATGGGTCCTCATTAAGATTGTTATACACAAATGCTGATGGATTAGCTGGTAAGGCAGTAGAATTAAAAGATAGGATTCACAACAGTAAGTCAGATATAGTAGCAATTACAGAGACTAAGTTGAGTGAGGACATAAACAGTGTCACAGTTTTTCCTAAGGCTTCAGAATATTAAGGGTTGAAAGATCTGAGAGGACTGGTGGAGGGATAGCACTGCTCATAAGTGAAAGGATTCAAGTTGAAGAAATAAACTTGGCTATAGAATGTGAGTTCAAGGAATTTCTTGTTGCTCGCATAAATACTGGGTCAGAGAGCATTATAATAACTGTTGTATATAACCCACCAAGGAACCAGAATAGGCTTGAAGTTTATGAGAAAAGTCATATAGGTACTATTGAAGTCATAAACTCAGTTGTTAACATGGCACGGGAGAAAAAATGTAGGATTTTGATTATGGGAGACTTTAATCATAAAGAGATAGATTGGATAAATCTTGACCCACACAGTGGTGAGGACTCATTCGGGGCAAGATTACTAGATTGCGTACAAGGGAATTTCCTACACCAACATGTAATGGAACCAACGAAGGTCAGGGGTGGGGATGAGCCATCACTACTTGATCTAGTATTCACAGATAATGTGTTGAATATTGAAAAAATTGAGTATGAACCACCAATTGGAAAGAGTGACCACTGTGTGTTGTTGATGGAGTATATCATTGAAGATATTCTTCCTGAGAGTTGAGGTACTGAGGACATGAGGAGGAACTATCCGAAAGGAGATTACATCAAAATGAATGAGCTTTTTGCAGTTATTGACTGGAGAACCTTATTTTACAACAAATCTGTGCAAGAGATGTATGACATCTTTTGTGAGAAATATGGGAAGATAGTAGATTGCTGCATACCTGTCACCAAAGTAGGTGTAATTCATGCCAGAGAGAAATGGTTCGATAATGAGTGTAAAAGAGCTAAGGAGTGGAGGGTCAAATGCTGGATAAGGTATAGAAGGGGAAAAAACATAAATGCCTGGCAAACCTACAAAAGAGCAAGAAATGACTACCTAAGTAAAAGGAGAGAGGCAGAGAGAGATTATGAGAGGGACATCACCAGGAAGGCTAAAGAAAATCCCAAGCTTTTCCACAGCTTTATTAGAGGAAAACTGAAGGTAAAAGAACAGGTTTTAAGGCTAAAGAGAGCGGATGGAAGCATCACTGAGACGGATGAAGAGATCTGCAAAGAAGTGAACAAGGAGTTTCAGTCAGTATTTACAGTAGAAAATACCCCACCCCCTCAGATTACAGAGATAGAAGCTCAAGGGCCGGTATTAGAGAACATCAACCTTACAGCCACAGAGGTATGCAAAGCGCTGATGGATTTAGATGTTCATAAAGCTACAGGTCCTGATGATATACCCCCTCATGTGCTTAAAATATGCGCAAACTCAATATCAGTGGCACTAAGTATCATATTTAAAAAGTCACTGGAGTCAGGGGAGATTCCAAGATGCTGGAAACAAGCAAATGTGATACCTATCTTCAAAAAGGGAAGGAGGGATATGGCTCTAAACTATAGACCAGTTTCCTTGACCAGCATAGTTTGCAAAGTTATGGAGAAACTACTAAGGAAACATATCTCTCTTCACTTGGAATCTTTCAACTTTTTGTCAGTGAGGCAACATGGCTTCAGAGAAGGTAGATCAACAGTAACGAACTTATTAGAATTTTATGATGAGGTAAGCCAAATCTTACAGGAAAGAGAGGGCTGGGCAAATTGCATATTCCTAGACTTCCAGAAAGTGTTTGACACTGTTCCACATGGGAGACTTATTAGGAAGCTGCAAGCAATGGCTAGAATAGGTGGAAATGTCTTGGAATGGATAAAAACTTACTTAGAAGGAAAGGTACAGAGGGTTTGAGTAAGACACTCAGTGTCTGAATGGAGAAAAGTTGGTAGTGGAGTTCCACAGGGTTCAGTTTTAGGGCCACTTTTGTTCCTTGTGTATGTAAATGACCTACCAGAGTCTGTAAATTCATTCATGAATATGTTTGCAGATGATGCAAAGATTGTGAAGCAAGTAAAAAACGAGAACAATGGTAGAGAACTTCAATAGGATCTAAATAATCTGCATGAGTGGTCAGAAAAGTGGCTAATGAAATTCAATACTTCATAATGTAAGGTAATGAGAATAGGTACAAGTGCAAGAAGGCCCAAGCTTGATTACTCTGTGGCTGCAGTACAACTTCAAGAGACAGAAAATGAGAGAGATCTAGGAGTAAACATACTGGCAGATTTGTCTCCAGAAATACATATAAATGGCATAGTAAGGGCAGCATATGCCTTCTTATCAAATGTAAGGGTAGCCTTCAGGCACATGGACATGGAAATGTTCAGAAATATTTATGTAACCCATGTGAGGCGAAACTCGAATATGCAGCCCCCTTTTGGAATCCACACTTGAAAATGGACATAGCTAAGCTTGAAAAAGTTCAAAGACATGCCGCAAAACTGGTTCCAGAAATACGCAATCTCAGTTATGATGAGAGGCTGAGGGAATTAGACTTACCATCACTGGAAGCTAGAAGATTGAGGGGGGATATGGTGACAGTCTTTAAATTCCTTCATAGTTATGATAGAGTGGATAGGGATCGATATTTTGATATGGCTGGCTCTAGAACTAGAGGTCATAGTTTGAAGCTTCGTAAGAAAACTACTTTGCAGGATGTCAGGAAATACTTTTTCAGTGTAAGAGTAGTTGATAATTGGAATTGGCTAAGCGAGGAGGTAGTTAATGCTATCTCAATCCATAGTTTTAAGGACAGGTATGCTAAGTATCACTAAGTATAAAATGGAACCGATCAGGAGACGGGAAGATACGAGGTTTGGGCTCTTTCCCGTAAACACAATTAGGTATGTACAATTAGGTAAGTACACATCAAAGAAACCTATACTGAAAAATAAGCAGTAAGTTATCACTTATAGAAAAAACAATCACATCTCCAATTCCATGAGAGCCTTTGCTACACGCCCCTAGTGTGTAAGGGATAATACAGGTTTATCAGTAGGTAGTGACGCATTATGTTCAATCTTATCAACGCTAATGTCACTGTAATTATAAGGTAAATTAATTTCACAAATCTTAAGGTTGACAATTTTCAGTATATGTCTACTAACACACAAACAACTACTTTTTCATTACAACACTCTTCATCAAGTAAGTCTCATATGTTTTTGATGGAGAGTGGGTAAAGACTCCTGAAACCATGAAAGCCCAACCAACCAACCAAAGATTAGACAACAGAAATTGTTCAGCAAATACCCCTCTTAAATCTTTAATCCGCTGGCTTACCCTTACCTGAACAATGATACCAACAGTTAGGAGAGGTTAAAGTTTGAATTTCAGTTACTCAGTTGGCTACGATAGCTTTCCATCTATTAGGTTCTCCTTGTATCCAAGATAATACAATTGTAGATTCTGTCCAATAATAAAAGAATACCTCCTTAGGAAGATGTAGGGCAGAGCTGACAAACTCTATTATTCACTCAGAAAGTAAGGCACCTAAGTATTAAAAACGATGTAATGATACCATTTTAATAGGGACCACCTTTCCTCGATCTATAACAAATTAAACCTTAAAGCAACTACCTCCCAAAGGAACTTTCAGATATACACATGCACCAAATTCTTTCTCAGATGCATCACCAAAGGCATGAAGTTCAGTACCTGCTAGCTCCTTACAAGAAAGATTTGGAAAATAATAGTGCTGAATTTTCAGTGATCTAAGTCCCTCAAAACCTTTAAGCCATTATGAAACTTGCATTGCAACTCTGAAAGCAATGCCTTACCCCGGTCACACCCAAGCCTCCATACATCCTGAAAATGAATCTTGGCCAACATGATAACTGGAATAATAAAACCAAGAGGATCAAAACATCTAGCAATGAGACTAAGAACAGTGCTATTTGTAGGCACTAATTAATACGTGGGTCTACATTTACACCATCAAAGGAGGAACAATTTTGGGAGGAGAACCATGGCATACCTAAAACAGTTTACACCTTCCTCTTTGCTAAACGCTTTACATTTATCAGTAGATTTATCTTTCAGAATCTAACAGTTTGAATTTCACTTTGATAATGACATAACAGCTTCTGCCATGAGTGCATAAGTTTCATTAAACTTTACACAAGCCTCTGAAGAACGGTCCTCTCTTGATTACCAATCATCCACATAAAAACTTTCATTCAATTCCTTTTCAACTTCTAATTTAGGGTATGATTCAAGATGATAATAATGATAACATATAATAAAAAGGGAGTGCTCTTGCTACCAAAGGGGACACGAACAATCTCATAAAGAGGATAGTACCTTCACATTACCGTAGAAATCTGTGAACATCTTGGTCCTCTCTCTGCACCGTAATGTAAAGAAAAACTTTAGTTATGTCTGCTGACTCTTGGGCTACTAAACCCTCAGCTTGTACGACATTGCTAAGCACTATAAATTTCGAGAAAGGCATTAAGTCCTACTAAAATATCAACAATCTCCTGTTGCCAATTTCTGTAATCATCTGCTAGATGTAGGGATATTTACCTCAGGAATAGAAGGGCAAAACAGTGATGCATAAAATGCTGCAGTTCAAGAAGAACTCTAATATTTGCAGTTAATCAGTACAATGTCATACACATTATTGTAATTACCTTAGGCAGCCTTACCATTGCCAAAGGCTGAGTAAGCTATATGTTCAGAGGATATCCATTTAGGCTTTATCCTTTTAATAAATTTGCTAGAGACATAAGGTCTATCAAAACCTGCATCAAAGTGCACTGTAGCTTCAAAACCACTATTTTATTTTTGCTTTATCCTAACACTCTATTTTTAGCAGTTTGCAAACTTAGGTGTAGAATGAGCCACACCAACATGAATTACATTTCCATCATTATTAACTGAATCTTTATTTGTCCCAACAGTAGGATTATTTTCACTGATAACCTGGTATGTAAGTCAGTATTATAATAAACTAAAATATTGTGAAAACCTTTACAGTGTGCACAATTTGATTTACAACTTTTAGCCAAATGATCCTTTCCCAAGCACTTAAATTATAATAGCTTCATTAAGATCAGCAACTGGCTACTATATTATGTTATAGCATTTTTTCCTTTGGTGAGACTTCTCACAAAACATGCATTTATGTACTTTGTTCTCAAAAGAAGTAGGCTGAACCTCGGACAGGTTTTCTTGTTTCAGTTTGTACACTATGCTCATCAACCCTGCCTGCATGAATATCCTTAATTATATCAGATTTTTCTCGATGTTCTATTTCCTGTTGTTAGAATTTCAAAAGGTTAGCAAGATCTTTTTCATGTCCAGACCCTTCTCTGGATTATTCCATATGTATGTCATGATGGAGGAGCAATAAACACTCACTACTTGTCACCCTTCACTCCTAATGCCTCCATACTACGTACATATGTTAAAAGTTCATCTTACCACTTCCACAGTGAAGATATATATTTAGAACTAGAGTTCTTGGTAGGGACCATAATACTGTAAAGGGCCTGTATGTATGCAAATATAATACGCTCGCCCTTAAAAAACACTCTTTCAGCATTTCACAAGCGATCTCATATTGTTACTAGTCTGAGATAATTCCTGTATCACTGACTTGGTTTCTCCTTCCAGAATGGATTGCAAATAATAAAATTTACAGATGACAGGGAGCAGAGATTCGTCTACTAGAGCCACAAATCTCTCCCGAAAAGACTGCCATTCAATTAACTTACCTCTAAATTTTGGTAGTTCTAGTTTTGGCAGTGTTGCATTACAAGCTACAAATCCGGTAGAACCATCTTCACTTAAAGATTTACTAATTTCCTCCATGTGATTACTTAATTGATTACCTAATATTGTTTACAGGAAAGAGCCCAAACCTCGTATCTTCCCGTCTCCTGATCGGTTCCATTTTGTACTTAGTGATACTTATCATATCTGTCCTTAAAACTATGGATTGAGATTGCATTAACTACCTCCTCGCTTAGCCAATTCCAATTATCATCTACTCTTACACTGAAAAAGTATTTCTTTACATCCTGCAAAGAAGTTTTCTTACGAAGCTTCAAACTATGACCTCTAGTTCTAGTGCCAGCCATATCAAAATATCGATCCCTATCCACTCTATCATAACCATGAAGGAATTTAAAGACTGTCACCATATCCCCCCCCCCTCACTCTTCTAACTTCGAGTGATGGTAAGTCTAATTCCCTCAGCCTCTTATCATAACTGAGATTGCGTATTTCTGGCACCAGTTTCGTGGCATGTCTTTGAACTTTTTCAAACTTAGCTATGTGCTTTTTCAAGTGCGGATTCCAAAAGGGGGCTGCATATTCAAGGTTTGGCCTCACTTAGGTTACATAAATATTTCTGAACATTTCCTTTTCCATGTGCCTGAAGGCTACCCTTACATTTGATAAGAAGGCATATGCTGCCCTTACTATGCCTTTTATATATATTTCTGGAGACAAATCTGCCAGTATGTTTACTCCTAGATCTCTCTCATTTTATGTCTCTTGAAGTTGTACTCCAGCCACAGATAGTCAAGCTTGAGCCTTCTTGCACTTGTACCCATTCTCAATACCTTACATTTTGAAGTATTGAATTTCATTAGCCACTTTTCTGACCACTCATGCAGACTATTTAGATCTTCCTGAAGTTCTCTACCATTGTTCACGTTTCTTACTTGCTTCACAATCTTTGCATCATCTGCAAACATATTCATGAATGAATTTACAGACTCTGGTAGGTCATTTACATACACAAGGAACAAAAGTGGCCCTAAAACTGAACCCTGTGGAGCCACTACTAACTCTTCTCCATGCAGACACTGAGTGTCTTACTCTAACCCTCTGTTCCCTTCCTTCTAAATAAATTTTTATCCATTCCAAGACATTTCCACCTTTTCTAAATATTGCTTGCAGCTTCCTAATAAGTCTCCCATGTGGAACAGTGTTAAACGCTTTCTGGAAGTCTAAGAATATGCAATTTGCCCAGCACTCTCTTTTCAGTAAGATTCGGCTTACCTCATCATAAAATTCTAAGTTTGTTACTGTTGATCTACCTTCTCTGAAGCCATGTAGCCTCACTGACAAAAAGTTGAAGGATTCCAAGTGAAGAGAGATATGTTTCCTTAGTAGTTTCTTCATAACTTTGCAAACTATCCTGGTCAAGGACACTGGTCTATAGTTTAGAGCCGTATCCCTCCTTCCCTTTTTGAAGATTGATATCACGTTTGCTTATTTCCAGCATCTTGGAATCTCCTCTGACTCCAGTGACTTTTTAAATATGATACTTAGTGCCACTGATATTGAGTTTGTGCATTTTTTAAGTACATGAGGGGATATATCATCAGGACCTGTAGCTTCATGAACATCTAACTCCATCAGCACTTTGCATACCTCTGTGGCTGTAAGGTTGATGTTCTCTAATACTGGCCCTTGAGCTTCTATCTCTGCAATATGAGGGGGTGGGGTAATTTCTACTGTAAATACTGACTGAAACTCCTTGTTCAATTCTTTGCAGATCTCTTCATCCATCTCAGTGATGCTCCCATCCGCTCTCTTAAGCCTTAAAACCTGTTCTTTTACCTTCAGTTTTCCTATGATAAAGCTGTGGAAAAGCTTGGGATTTTCTTTAGCCTTCCTGGTGATGTCCCTCTCATAGTCTCTATCTGCCTCTCTTCTTTTACTTAGGTAATCATTTCTTGCTCTTTTGTAGGTTTGCCAGGCATTTATGTTTTTTCCCCTCTTATACCTTTTCCAGCATTTGTCTCTCCACTCCTTAGCTCTTTTACACTCATTATCGAACCATTTCTCTCTGGCATGAATTACATCTACTTTAGTGACAGGTATGCAGGAATCTACTATCTTTCCATATTTCTCACAAAAGATGTCATGCATTTCTTGTAAAGATTTTCTTCTGTGAAGCCTGCACTCTTGTGGTTCTTACTCCACAACGAAACTTATCTTCGTTGTCTATATCCTCTTCTAACTCCTGGAATTCTATGATTTCTATTTCTACTGCAGACTACACTTCATCTAGATATGCTACACGTCGATCAAATGAGTCCACAGCGTTAAAAAGTTCCACGTTCCCAAGCTCAGGGTTCAATGGCAGAGTTATTAGTTATATATAATATGTATGAAAATGCTAAGTCCTGGGTCAAGTTAGGCAATTCAATCTCTGAATATTTCCCTTGCAATGTTGGTGTTAGACAGGGTGAAAACTTGTCACCTCTGTTGTTTGCTGTGTATTTGAATGACTTTGAATATTTTGTAAGTAGGAACTACAAAGGGCTTGACCTATGTGCTTCTGAAATACGCAATAACCTTAGTGATGACGATATCGAAGTGTTCGTAAGAATGTTTGTACTCTTATGCGCTGATGATACTATTGTTATGGCAGAATCAGCAGAAGACTTGCAAATTGCTTTAAATGCTGTTCATGAATATTGTAATGTGTGGCACCTTGCAGTTAATACCAGCAAGACAAAAATAGTAATATTCTCGAGAGGCAAGGTTAGATCATACCCCCATTTCTTGTTTGGTAATTCTGAGTTGGAAGTGGTAGATGATTATGTTTACCTGGGTACAACCTTTAACTTTAATGGATCTTTTAATAAAGATATTAAAAAGCAAATCACTCAGGCCCAAAGAGCTATGTATAGTCTATTGACTAAAGCCAGAAGGTTAGCATTGCCAGTAGATATCCAATGTGAACTCTTTAATCAGCTGGTGACTCCAGCTCTCCTTTATGGCAGTGAAGTATGGGGATTCCACAAACTAGATCAAATTGATGTATTTCATAGAAAATTTTTAAAAGGTCTTCTCCACATAAAGAAAAATTCAGCAAACTGTATGGCTTATAGTGAACTGGGTCAATTTGGCTTGACCAGCAAGGTCGAGAGGAGAATGGTGGACTTCTGGTTGAGGATATGCCAGGGTAAACAACATAAGCTATCTCACACTATGTACTCACTATTACGTAAACTGCATGACAACAACGAATTTAAGTCCAGGTGGATAGTAAAAATAAAAAGTTGCCTTGACAAATGTGGTCTCTCTAACATTTGGATTAATCCAGATTCTTTCAACCAAATCTGGGTAAAAAATGTATTGCCCTTAGGCTCAGTGATATTGATAAACAAAATTTAATAGGTGAAATTAATGAAAATAGGTTATGTACAAATTATAAAATGTTTAAAAAAGAACTAGGTATAAGTAAATATCTGCTTGATTTAGACTTTCTCGATAGGGTGAACCTCACCAGATTTAGATGTGGTAATCATAAACTTCCCATTGCCAATAATCGATACTCAGATACACAGGGTCCTATGTTTTGTACAATGTGTGATAACCAAGAAGAAGGAGACGAGTATCACTACATCCTGATATGTCCAGCTTTTAGTAGTGTAAGGGAGCTGTATATAAAAAGGTACTATTTTACAATGCCAAATAGGTTTAAGTTCGAACAGTTATCCAATGTAGAAAGTAGGAAGCAAATGTGCAATCTCGCCAAATTTACTAGAATTATTATGGCTCAATTCTGATTTACATTACTCTTGAATTTTGTTACTAGTCTGTATGGATCTCATTTGCAACCAAATGTATAATTAAGTTACAGTATATGCCAAATTATATATGTATAATTATTCATGTATACAAAGAATGTAAATGTATTTTTTCATCTATTTTTTATTTTTGTATTTTTTTTTGTAAATACTAATATTTGTCTTTAGCATATAAGTATTAACTTGTCTCTTAACTGCAATTATGTAGTGCATAAAATGAAACTATTTTGTTCTTGTTACCGCCAGCTTTACATTTTCTTTAATTTTTTTGTAATCTAATGTCACTGTATGTACTCTCATACTCCGAAAGGGGTCGTTAGAGCTTAAAATAAACCTTTGAAACCTTTGAAACCTTTGAAGCCACAGCACCATCAAAGCCATAAACGACCGTGTGACCCATCCTTGAGCTACAG
>JAXCGZ010009968.1:30000-35000 GCA_037179515.1 Halocaridina rubra
TACAGACTCTGGTAGGTCATTTACATATACAAGGAACAAAAGTGGCCCTAAAACTGAACCCTGTCGAACTCCACTACTAACTCTTCTCCATTCAGACACTGAGTGTCTTACTCTAACCCTCTGTTCCCTTCCTTCTAAGTAAGTTTTTATCCATTCCAAAACATTTCCACCTATTCTAGCCATTGATTGCAGCTTCCTAATAAGTCTCCCATGTGGAACAGTGTCAAACGCTTTCTGGAAGTCTAGGAATATGCAATCTGCCCAGCCCTCTCTTTCCTGTAAGATTTGGCTTACCTCATCATAAAATTCTAATAAGTGTGTGATTACCTAATTGTGATTACCTAATTGTGTTTACGGGAAAGAGCCCAAAGCTCGTATCTTCCCGTCTCCTGATCGGTTCCATTTTATACTTAGTGATACTTATCATACCTGTCCTTAAAACTATGGATTGAGATAGCATTAACTACCTCCTCGCTTAATGAATTCCAATTATCAACTTCTCTTACACTGAAAAAGTATGTTCTTACATCCTGCAAAGAAGTGTGATTACCTAATTGTGTTTACGGGAAAGAGCCCAAAGCTCGTATCTTCCCGTCTCCTCATCGGTTCCATTTTAGACTTAGTGATACTTATCATACCTGTCCTTAAAACTATGGATTGAGATAGCATTAACTACCTCCTCGCTTAGCCAATTCCAATTATCAACTACTCTTACACTGAAAAACTATTTCCTTACATCCTGCAAAGAAGTTTTCTTACGAAGCTTCAAACTATGACCACTAGTTCTAGAGCCAGCCATATCAAAATATCGATCCCTATCCACTCTATCATAACCATGAAGGAATTTAAAGACTGTCACCATATCCCCCCTCACTCTTCTAGCTATGAGTGATGGTAAGTCTAATTCCCTAAGCCTCTCATCATAATTGAGATTGCGTATTTCTGGCGCCAGTTTCGTGGCATGTCTTTGAACTTTTTCAAGCTTAGCTATGTGCTTTTTCAAGTGCGGATTCCAAAAGGGGGCTGCATATTCGAGATTTGGCCTCACATAGGTTACATGTGTGTGTGATTACCTAATTGTGATTACCTAATTGTGTTTACGGGAAAGAGCCCAAAGCTCGTATCTTCCCGTCTCCTGTGTGTGTGTGTGTGTGTGTGTGTGTGTGTGTGTGTGTGTGATTACCTAATTGTGATTACCTAATTGTGTTTACGGGAAAGAGCCCAAACCTCGTATCTTCCTGTCTCCTCATTGGTTCCATTTTAGACTTAGTGATACTTATCGTACCTGTCCTTAAAACTATGGATTGAGATAGCATTAACTACCTCCTCGCTTAGCCAATTCCAATTATCAACTACTCTTACACTGAAAAACTATTTCCTTACATCCTGCAAAGAAGTTTTCTTACGAAGCTTCAAACTATGACCTCTAGTTCTAGAGTCAGCCATATCGAAATATCGATCCCTATCCACTCTATCATAACCATGAAGGAATTTAAAGACTGTCACCATATCCCCCCTTTTTCTTCTAGCTTCGAGTGATGGCAAGTCTAATTCCCTCAGCCTCTCATCATAACCGAGATTGCGTATTTCTGGCACCAGTTTCGTGGCATGTCTTTGAACTTTTTCAAGCTTAGCTATGTGCTTTTTCAAATGCGGATTCCAAAAGGTGGCTGCATATTCGAGTTTTGGCCTCACATAGGTTACATAAATATTTCTGAACATTTCCTTGTCCATGTGCCTGAAGGCTACCCTTACATTTGATAAGAATGCATATGCTGCCCTTACTATGCCATTTATATGTATTTTTGGAGACAAATCTGCCAGTATGTTTACTCCTAGATCTCTCTCATTTTCTGTCTCTTGAAGTTGTACTCCAGCCACCGAGTAGTCAAGCTTGGGCCTTCTTGCACTTGTACCCATTCTCATTACCTTACATTTTGAGGTATTGAATTTCATTAGCCACTTTTCTGACCACTCATGCAGATTATTTAGATCCTCCTGAAGTTCTCTACCATTGTTCTCGTTTTTTACTTTCTTCACAATCTTTGCATCATCTGCAAACATATTCATGAATGAATTTACAGACTCTGGTAGGTCATTTACATATACAAGGAACAAAAGTGGCCCTAAAACTGAACCCTGTCGAACTCCACTACTAACTCTTCTCCATTCAGACACTGAGTGTCTTACTCTAACCCTCTGTTCCCTTCCTTCTAAGTAAGTTTTTATCCATTCCAAAACATTTCCACCTATTCTAGCCATTGAGTGCAGCTTCCTAATAAGTCTCCCATGTGGAACAGTGTCAAACGCTTTCTGGAAGTCTAGGAATATGCAATCTGCCCAGCCCTCTCTTTCCTGTAAGATTTGGCTTACCTCATCATAAAATTCTAATAAGTTTGTTACTGTTGATCTACCTTCTCTGAAGCCATGTTGCCTCACTGACAAAAAGTTGAAGGATTCCAAGTGAAGAGAGATATGTTTCCTTAGTAGTTTCTCCATAACTTTGCAAACTATGCTGGTCAAGGAAACTGGTCTATAGTTCAGAACCGTATCCCTCCTTCCCTTTTTGAAGATAGGTATCACATTTGCTTGTTTCCAGCATCTTGGAATCTCCCCCGACTCCAGTGACTCCTTAAATATGATACTTAGTGCCACTGATATTGTGTTTGCGCATTTTTTTAGCACATGAGGGGATATGTCATCAGGACCTGTAGCTTTATGAACATCTAAATCCATCAGCGCTTTGCATACCTCTGTGGCTGTAAGGTTGATGTTCTCTAATACCGGCCCTTGAGCTTCTATCACTGCAATCTGAGGGGGTGGGGTATTTTCTACTGTAAATACTGACTGAAACTCCTTGTTCAATTCTTTGCAGATCTCTTCGTCCGTCTCAGTGATGCTTCCATCCGCTCTCTTTAGCCTTAAAACCTGTTCTTTTACCTTCAGTTTTCCTCTGATAAAGCTGTGGAAAAGCTTGGGATTTTCTTTAGCCTTCCTGGTGATGTCCCTCTCATAATCTCTCTCTGCCTCTCTCCTTTTACTTAGGTAGTCATTTCTTGCTCTTTAGTAGGTTTGTTAGACATTTATGTTTTTTCTCCTCCTATACCTTTTCCAGCATTTGTCTCTCCACTCCTTAGCTCTTTTACACCCATTATCGAACCATTTCTCTTTTGCATGAATTACACCTACTTTGGTGACAGGTATGCAGCAATCTACTATCTTCCCATATTTCTCACAAAAGATGTCATACATTTCTTGTACAGATTTGTTGTAAAATAAGGTTCTCCAGTCAATAACTGCAAAAAGCTCATTCATTTTGATGTAATCTCCTTTCGGATTGTTCCTCCTCATGTCCTCAGTGCCTCTACTCTCAGGAAGAATATCTTCAATGATATACTCCATCAACAACACACAGTGGTCACTCTTTCCAATTGGTGGTTCATACTCAATATTTTCAATATCCAACACATTATCTGTGAACACTAGATCAAGTAGTGATGGCTCATCCCCACCCCTGGCTCTTGTTGGTTCCATTACATGTTGGTGTAGGAAATTCCCTTGTACGCAATCTAGGAATCTTGCCCCGAATGAGTCCTCACCACTGTGTGGGTCAAGATTTATCCAATCTATCTCTTTATGATTAAAGTCTACCATAATCAAAATCCTACATTTTTTCTTCCGTGCCATGTTAACAACTGAGTTTATGACTTCAGTAGTACCTATATGACTTTCCTCATAAATTTCAAGCCTATTTTGGTTCCTTGGTGGGTTGTATACAACAGTTATTATAATGCTCTCTGACCCAGTATTTATGCGAGCAACAAGAAATTCCCTGAACTCACTTTCTATAGCCAAGTTTATTTCTTCAACTTGAATCCTCTCACTTATGAGCAGTGCTATCCCTCCACCAGTCCTCTCAGATCTTTCAACCCTTAGTATTTTGAAGCCCTTAGGAAAAACTGTGACACTGTTTATGTCCTCACTCAACTTAGTCTCTGTAATTGCTACTATATCTGCCTTACTGTTGTGAATCCTATCTTTTAATTCTACTGCCTTACCAGCTAATCCATCAGCATTTGTGTATAACAATCTTAATGAGGCCCCATCCCCTGATCTTCTGTCATTATCTTCTTTATCTCCCCTTTGTCTGGAAGTATTCTGTAACGAAAATTTTTCTTCTCTTCTTCATTTCTTTCATCATTTAACCTTCTTGCCTCTTGCAACAAGTTTTTGATCTTTCCCATCTCTTCCTGTGTTCTGTATCGTCTAATGAACACTTCTTTGCATTCTTGAAGGTCTTTTAGACTTTTTTTCTCAACAGTATTTCCCTACATGTTTCCCCTCTCTCAAAGGTTACTTTTGTTGGTCCCGGCTTTCCTTCCCTCGAATATTTTCCTAGTTGGTGTATGTTTACAATATCCTCAGGACCACATACTACTCCAAGCTTTCTTATCAGGTCTACAACCCTAGCTTTATTTCCTTCAAGTCTCCCCTGCCATGTTGGCTCCTGGGATTCACTTATGCCTGAGATTACCACTGTCTTCTCCTTATCAAGTGCCTGTCTGATGAGTGGGTTTGCCCTTTCCATCACAACGTCTTTCATTTTTTCGATTACTGTCTCTTTATAGTCAACTGTTTGTATGTTTTCCAGTGCCACCACCTTTACAGCCTCTTTTACTGCCACATTCCCCTTTAGTTCATCAGCAAAGGACGTTTTCATGGCATCATTTTCCATATTCAGCTCCTGGAACTCTTTTCTGAACTGTTCAATGTTTTCCTTAATCTGGACATTCCAAGCAGCAATCTCTTCTCTCTCAGAAGAGAGCAGTGAACTAACATCTAATTCCTTTAGGTTGTCATTCAGCTGTTTGTTTTTATCTTCTTGTTTAGAAATTCTAGATTCTAGTTGACTCTTTTCCCCTTCCAGCTTCTTTATTCTTTTTTCTAGTTCCTTTCTCTCCTACCCTTGTGTTTTATTTGCTTCCTCCAAAGATCTTATT
>JAXCGZ010009968.1:45000-58889 GCA_037179515.1 Halocaridina rubra
GCCCTAAAACTGAACCCTGTGGAACTCCACTACTAACTCTTCTCCATTCAGACACTGAGTGTCTTACTTTAACCCTCTGTTCCCTTCCTTCTAAGTAAGTTTTTATCCATTCCAAAACATTTCCACCTATTCTAGCCATTGATTGCAGCTTCCTAATAAGTCTCCCATGTGGAACAGTGTCAAACGCTTTCTGGAAGTCTAGGAATATGCAATCTGCCCAGCCCTCTCTTTCCTGTAAGATTTGGCTTACCTCATCATAAAATTCTAATAAGTTTGTTACTGTTGATCTACCTTCTCTGAAGCCATGTTGCCCCACTGACAAAAAGTTGAAGGATTCCAAGTGAAGAGAGATATGTTTCCTTAGTAGTTTCTCCATAACTTTGCAAACTATGCTGGTCAAGGAAACAGGTCTATAGTTCAGAGCCGTATCCCTCCTTCCCTTTTTGAAGATAGGTATCACATTTCCTTTTTTCTAGCATCTTGGAATCTCCCCCGACTCCATTGACTCCTTAAATATGATACTTAGTGCCACTGATATTGTGTTTGTGCATTTTTTAAGCACATGAGGGGATATGTCATCAGGACCTGTAGCTTTATGAACATCTAAATCCATCAGCGCTTTGCATACCTCTGTGGCTGTAAGGTTGATGTTCTCTAATACCGGCCCTTGAGCTTCTATCTCTGCAATCTGAGGGGGTGGGGTATTTTCTACTGTAAATACTGACTGAAACTCCTTTTTCAATTCTTTGCAGATCTCTTCATCCATCTCAGTGATGCTCCCATCCTCTCTCTTAAGCCTTAAAACCTGTTCTTTTACCTTCAGTTTTCCTCTGATAAAGTTGTGGAAAAGCTTGGGATTTTCTTTAGCCTTCCTGGTGATGTCCCTCTCATAGTCTCTCTATGCCTCTCTTCTTTTACTTAGGTAGTCATTTCTTGCTCTTTTGTAGGTTTGCCAGGCTTTCATGTTTTTTCTCCACCTATACTTTTTCCAGCATTTGTCTCTATACTCCTTGGCTCTTTTACACTCATTATCGAACCATTTCTCTCTGGCATGAATTACACCTACTTTGGCGAAAGGTATGCAGCAATCTACTATTTTTCCTTATTTCTCACAAAATATGTAATACATTTCTTGTACAGATTTGTTGTAAAATAAGGTACTTTAGTCAATAACTGCAAAAAGCTCATTCATTTTGATGTAAGTTCCTTTCGTGAGTGTGTGTGTGTAATTACGTAATTGTAATTACCTAATTGTGTTTACGGGAAAGAGCCCAAAGCTCGCATCTTCCCGTCTCCTGATCGGTTCCATTTTATACTTAGTGATACTTATCATACCTGTCCTTAAAACTATGGATTGAGATAGCATTAACTACCTCCTCGCTTAGCGAATTCCAATTATCATCTACTCTAACACTGAAAAAGTATTTCCTCACATCCTGCAAAGCAGTTTTCTTACGAAGCTTCAAACTATGACCTCTAGTTCTACAGCCTGCCATATCAAAAAATCGATCCCTATCCACTCTATCATAACCATGAAGGAATGTAAAGACTGTCACCATATCCCCCCTCAATCTTCTAGCTTCGAGTGATGGTAAGTCTAATTCCCTCAGCCTCTCATCATAACTGAGATTGCGTATTTCTGCCACCAGTTTCGTGGCATGTCTTTGAACTTTTTCAAGCTTAGCTATGTGCTTTATCAAGTGCGGATTCTAAAAAGGGGGCTGTATATTCGAGTTTTGGCCTCACATAGGTTACATAAATATTTCTGAACATTTCCTTGTCCATGTGCCTGAAGGCTACCCTTACATTTGATAAGAACGCATATGCTGCCCTTTCTATGCCATTTATATGTATTTCTGGAGACAAATCTGCCAGTATGTTTACTCCTAGATCTCTCTTATTTTCTGCCTCTTGAAGTTGTACTCCAACCACAGAGTAGTCAAGCTTGGGCCTTCTTGGACTTGTACCCATTCTCATTACCTTACATTTTGAAGTTTTTAATTTCATTAGCCACTTTTCTGACCACTCATGCAGACTATTTAGATCTTCCTGAAGTTCTCTACCATTGTTCTCATTTCTTACTTTCTTCACAATCTTTGCATCATCTGCAAACATATTCATGAATGAATTTACAGACTCTGGTAGGTCATTTACATATACAAGGAACAAAAGTGGCCTTAAAACTGAACCCTGTGGAACTCCACTACTAACTCTTCTCCATTCAGACACTGAGTGTCTTACTCTAATCCTCTGTTCCCTTCCTTCTAAGTAAGTTTTTATCCATTCCAAGACATTTCCACCTATTCTAGCCATTGATTGCAGCTTCCTAATAAGTCTCCCATGTGGAACAGTGTCAAACGCTTTCTGGAAGTCTAGGAGTATGCAATCTGCCCAGCCCTCTCTTTCCTGTAAGATTCGGCTTACCTCATCATAAAATTCTAATAAGTTCGTTACTGTTGATCTACCTTCTCTGAAGCCATTTGCCTCACTGACAAAAAGTGCTTGCGTGCGCGTGTGTTTATATATATATATATATATATATATATATATATATATATATATATATATATATATATATATATATATATTTATATATATAGGTGTGTGTGTGTATGTGTGTGTGTGTGTATGTGTGTGTGTGTGTGTGTGTGTGTGTGTGTGTGTGTGTATATATATATATATATATATATATATATATATATATATATATATATATATATATATATATATATATATATATATATATATATATATATATATATATATATATATATATATATATGTATATATATATATATATATATATATATATATATATATATATATATATATATATATATATATATATAGAGAGAGAGAGAGAGAGAGAGAGAGAGAGAGAGAGAGAGAGAGAGAGTTATGTTTATGGATTGCAGATCTGCAATAAAAGAAATGACACTTTATTCCCAAGACTGAGCAACAGAAGCAATTGTAGCATCTAATTTCTCTTCCAGTCTAAATGTATCCACTTAGTACAAGATAACTTTATGTCAGGGTCTAAGCCAACAATGGCTAAAAGTGTGTAATGAAAGATTAGAACTTCCATCAGACATCGCTGGCCATTGATTATTTTTGGAGCAGCCTTGCATAGTGATGTAGAGATTGATCTGCCATATCATACGGCTGAGTTCCAGCCTGAGTTCCAGCCCGACTTCTGCTGTCGTTCAGTGTCGGGGATGTGGAAGAGAAAGTAGTTACGTATGTCGTCATCTCAGCAGGCAGAGTGAGAACACAAGTGAAAATGGCAAGTCATTAACTGCCTATTTTGAAGTTAGGCACCTAATAAAAATAATAATAATAATAATAATAATAATAATAATAATAATGATGATAATAATAATAATAATAATAATAATAATAATAATAATAATAATAATAATAATAATAATAATCATGATGATGATGATGAAGATAATAATAATAATAATAATCATGATGATGATGATGAAGATAATAATAATAATAATAATAATAATAATAATAATAATAATAATAATAATAATAATAATAATAATAATAATAATAATAATAATAATAATATTTAGAGAAACATAGTTTGGCCACTAGACCACAGAGGCTGTATGAGAGAGATTTGGATTATCCTTTGATAATACCAGATGGAGGGACGCCACTGCGACCATTAATCTCCATGTTATCCTTCTCCCCAACCTACCAATGGCCAGCGAACACATTTAATTCTCCTCCTAAACTTCTAAGGCTAGCTGGATGAAACAAATGTAATGCAAGTGCGCATCTTTAAATGTCATAAAATAATCTCCCTTCCTTATCGGGAATCAAACCCGTGAATTCTAATTTAGAGCAACACAGCTTAATCCACTAGCCCGCAGAGGGTGTATATGAGAGAGAATTGGACTAACCTCTGATAATGCCAGACAAAGGGGCGCCAATACGAATATTAATCTCCGTTTTACCCCTCTCCCCGACACACCAGCTGCATGCGAAAACATTTAATTCTCCTCCTCAACAGGATGTTAAGGATGAGTATTAAATGTGTTCTCAGGTCAATGGTGGGTTGGGGAGAGCGGGAAAACCGAGATTAATTAATGGTCGCAGTGGCGTCCCACCGTCTGCTATTATCACGGATCATCAGAGGATGATCCGTGGTCTAGTGGACTAAGCTGTGTTGCTCTAAACTAGAATTTGCCTGTTCAATTCCCGACAAGGGAGGGAAATTATTTGAAGACATTTAAGAATGCGCATTTGCATTCTCATTTGTTTCATCTAGATAGCGTTGGATATTGAGGAAGAGAATTAAATGTATTTTCTGGACGCTGGTGTGTTGCGGAAAGGGGTAACAAGGAGATTAAAGTTCGTAGTGGCGTCCCTCCTTCTGGTATTATCAGAGGATAATTTAGTTCTCTCTCTCACACAGCTTCTGTGGTCTAGTGGACAAAGCTGTAGTGCTCTAAATTACAGTTTGCAGATTCAATTCCCGACAAGGAAGTGTGGTATTTTGAAAACAACATTGTTTTATCCCTATTATTATTAGCAGTAGTAGTAGTAGTAATATTTATATTATTATTATTATTATTATTAATTTTACTATCATAATAATAATAATAATAATAATAATAATAATAATAATAATAATAATAATAATAATAATAATAATAATAAAAATAATAATAATAAGAACAATAATGATGATAATAATAATAATAATAATAATAATAATAATAATAATAATAATAATAATAATAATAATAATAATAATAATAATAATAATAATAATAATAATAATAATAACAATAATAATAATAAAATAATAATAATAGTATAAATAAAATTGATGATATTAAAATTTTTATTATCTTTGTGCATCTCATGACTGTACTTTTACCAGTAGTCACTTGTAGCTTCCTTCTTTCACACACGCTAACAAACACAGTCACCAAATGATTCAGTTCATTCTCAAAATCAGCCACCGGTACAGTATCATCCACAAATAGCAACTAATTCAATTTCCACAACCTTTCATACTCACCCACTAGCACCAAGCCTCTGTCTAATACTCTTTCATTTACTTCCCTTACCACTCCATCAATATACACATTAAACAACCATGGTGACATTACACAACCTTGATGTAACCCTATATTCACCGCAAACCAATCATTCGTACTATTCCCAACTCTCATACATGCTCTAATATTCATGTAAAAACTCTTCACCAACATTCAACAAACTTCCACTTATTCCATACAGTCGCAACACATTCCAAAACACCTCTCCATCTACCCTGTCATATGTTTTCTCTAAGCTCATAAAAGCCCCAAAAGTGTCCCTATCTTTCTCCAAGAACTTCTCACACATCTGTCTTACCACAAACACTTGATCCAACTTCCCCTTCCTCTCCTGAACCCACACTGTTCTTCCCCAGTCAATCTCTAAGTACACTTCCTAGTTCTCTCAATTAACACTCTTCCATATACCTTACCAACTACACTCAAACTAATTCTTCTAAAACTACTACACTCATACTTATCTCCATTCCCTTTGTAAAGTGGAACTACACATGCACTACTCCAATCAGCTGGGACCCTCCCTCTCCTGATACATGCATTCAACAACCTAATCATCCATTCTACTAATGCTACCCACCTTTTGACAAACATTCAACATGACATCCATCTATTCCTATTGCTTTACCTGCTTTCATTGCTCTCAAGGCCAAATGTGCCTCCTCTTTTGCTATTTCTCTCTCATTCTCATCACCTAACATTGGCATTCTCCATTCGTTTCCTACAGCCACAATCTTTGCCTCTGTATCATCTTCCTCATTTAGCAGTTCCTCGAAATATTCAGCCCATCGCTCTCTCTCACCTTTATTTCATCTACTAGCAATTGCCCAACTGTTCCTTTCACCCTCTTCTCCTTGCCAGACTCACCTTTTCTATTTTCATTCCTTTCAATATTCTAAGACAAGCATCTACTTCACCTTACATCCACTTCTCTCTCTGCCTCCCTCACCACGTGCTTTACTAACCTCCTCTTTGCACAACATCTTTCATCCGCTTCTATATCATCTGCCTGCAACCATACCTCAAATGCCTGCTTCTTTTCAGCCACTACTGCACTCACCTTCTCATTCCACCATTCACTACCTTTCCTTTTAATTTCACCAGTTAGTCTCCTTTTGCACACTGCCTCAGCACACTTCATAAGTTCCTTTTTGACACAGTCACAATCTTCTTTCACTCCCTCTTCCACTTTCTCATTCATTACTTTCCACACATTTCTCACACTAGCCTTATAATCAGTCTAGCTCTTTCTTATACAATTCATTCATTTTAGCACCTCTTTTCCTCTCTCGCTTCTCCTCTTTCTCCACTTTCACTCAACATTCCACTAAATAATTATTAGATATTCCACCACTAGCTCCTCTCAGTACTTTCACATCCAATGCTCTTCCAATCACCCTCCTGTCCACCACAATATAATCCATTAATGCTTTGTCAACTACTCTTCTATTATCAACTCTGACCCATGTATACTTGTGCACATCTATCTTTTTAAATACAATATTAGCAATCAAGATCTCTCTCTCAGTACAAATTTCAATCATTTTCTCTCCACTTTCATTCCTACCAGGTACTTCATACTTCCAAATTACACCATCCATTCCCTACTCTAGCATTCAAATTGCCCATCAACACCACAGTCACATCCATTCCCAAGTCTTCCACACACGCATTCAATTTCATCAAAACTTTTTGTCTTTCTTCCTCACTTCTTTCACTGCCAGGGCCATATGGGCTCACAAATGCCGAAACCTCGCATTCCAGTCTCATGGTAGCCACTATTATTCGAGATGATACTTCCTTCCATTACATCACACTGTTGTATAAAAGTACTGTATATAAGTACTGTATAACTGTAACATAGCCCAAGTGGTGTCAGGGGAGTCAAGTGGCATAACATATTTCCCAGTGGTGGGTTTCCTGAGCAGGATGTGTGTTTACAGAGAAATGACAACGAGATATATGGTTTAACCCATAGGTCTCTAACACATAGGCGCCAGTTGCCAATAGAGGTCAAAATTGTCAGAAGGTTCAACTCATTCCCATGAGAACAGAAAACTAATATCTACATGTACGCATGTGCGTGCACCTGTGAAAATACACACATAGGCCCTCCTTGTGTCCGATTGATCTTCTTGATAGCCACACCCTGACACTACACAAAATGGAGGGCACCCCCTTTTCTCTGGAAGCCTATTGGCAAGGCTGTCCAAGCCTACCACGCCCTGCCATCTTGGTCATACAAGATAGTTAGAGGCAGTTAGAGTTGGAGAGTCTCAGTTAGAATATTTTTGGAGCACGAATAAGATCTTAGAGTTTTACCTTAAGGGGACGGGGGACTTTGAGGTGTAGAATAAGTGCAGAACTAAATAAGCAAATATAAATCAGACTATGCATATCTATTATCACTTACCACGCTACCAGATTAATTAATTAAGAACAATAATACGACATTGGTGGTATTCTGGTGAGATATAACTCTACGACTTCAGGTTATTATAGTATTAGGAAAAACACTAATACAACAACACATTTATCTCTTCACTTGCCAACAGAGCCACTCTCTCTTCCTCTCCCTCTTTCAACTCCGGACACCATACCTACCACACTCCCAAATATCACCTCGCCATCATAATAATAATAATAATAATAATAATAATAATAATAATAATAATAATAATAATAATAATTATCATAATAATAATAATAATAATAATAATAATAATAATAATAATAATAATAATAATTATCATAATAATAATAACAATAATAATAATAATAATAATAAAAATAATAATAATAATAATAATAATAATAATAATAATAATAATAATAATAATAATAATAATAAAAATAATAATAATAATAATAATAATAATAATAATAATGGAATTATCTAGCAGTGTCAGCTTGGTAACAAGATGCTCCTCAAATCACTGTTGTCAAAGGAAAACTAAAGACACTCTGAACAGCCAACTATCGAATAAACAATTAGTACTGATTCGTATTGGAAGGTATTGTTTATTCTTGAACAGGTAGGATACTCAATATCAGTCTCTATACATCTATCTCTTCTAGCTATTACTCTTGGTGCCAGTTCAGTCCCCAATGTACATTTCCAGTCTATCGTAATGTTAAATTTGGAAGACTTCCGATATTTGTCAATCCTTTTTTACAATGTTTTCTCTTCCTCTAAATTGCCAAGAATATTGAAGTATCGAGAGAGAGAGAGAGAGAGAGAGAGAGAGAGAGAGAGAGAGAGAGAGAGAGAGAGAGAGAGAGAGAGAGAGAGAGAGAGAGAGAGAGAGAGAGAGAGAGAGCTAACACATCAAACAAACAAACAAACAAACATTTATTTCCATTTTTGTACAATGGTTATTCCTCTAAAAATGAAAGTAACTTATAAGTAGACATGTAATTGAACTAATAAGTAAGAGAGTAATACATACAGTTAAGTTAAATGTAGTTTTCATAGAAAATAATAATGATGTAATAAAAATGTTAACAATATAGTAATAATAACATTAGATTCAGTATTGCTATTATCGGCATCATTACAATATTTGTCTTTCTTTCCATGAGAATAATTAGTTCTTAACTTAGAGAACAGAGAAGTCGATATCAGTTTACATATAGAGAGGTTAGTGTTAAGGGAAATTGCATTAAATCATTAAGTTTAGTTTATGTGTGAGAAGCAACTATTTGTCCAAAAGAAAACTATATAGTTTGCCTTTGAAAGATGTGAAGGAGGATGCATTGTTAAGATGCTCTGGAATATTGTTTCAGAGTGTTGGCCCTTTAATAGTAATCATCTTTGAACCTGCTTCTGTGTTTGTTCTCTGAATAAAGAGCTCACTGCTCTGTCTTGTGTTGGTTCCCCTTATATCCCTGACTGCTTTTAAATCAAATAGCCAGCTAGGATAATGATGGTCTAAAATTTTGTATACAAAAACATAAATAGCATAAGCGACCTTGTTTTCTGCCCACAGCCATCCAAGTTTATTGAGAACTGGTGTGATGTGGTCATATTTTCTTATTCCTCCCAGGGCAACTCGAGCTGCAAAATTAATAAGCTTCTGTATTCTGTTTATCTGAGTCTTAGTGGTAGCTCCCCAAACAATTGTGCAGTAATTAATGTGACTTAGGGCTAGAGACTCAACGACAGTTATTCGAGTGGTAGTCTAAAGATTGTCTTTTATACATGATAAGTACATTAATGTTCCTGTAACCTTTTTGCATACTTTATCTATGTGGGAATCAAACAACATGTAGTTATCAAAGTGAATTCCTAGGTTTTTGACTGTTTTGCTAGGTGTAATAATATTGTCGCAAAAATTAATTGTCGTGTTTTCTGGAATTTGTGCTATATGGAACCTTGAACCAATAAACATGCATTGTGTTTTACTTTCGTTAATTAAAAGCCCAATTTCTTGGAAATAGGTTTTAATTTTTGACAGAGTGTATTCTGCTCTTAAAGTTAGCTATAGGAGATTATTAATATCACCATTAAGGAGTAGCTGAGTGTCATCTGCATATTGTACGACTAGACAGTCAGAAATGAAAGAAGATAGATCATTTACGTAAATGGAGAAGAGAATAGGACCAAGTACTGATCCCTGAGGAACACTAAATGATAAATTTGTTAGCATAGAGATAATGTTGTTAAGACGAATAGACTGTTTGCGATTAGATAGATAGTCTCTAAACCAGCTCGTTTTAGAGGTTAGTACATTTATGTATAAGAATTTCATGGTTTTACACTGTCGAAGGCTTTTGATAAGTCTAATAATGCAAGCAGAGATATTTTTTTCATGTCTATATTATTATAGATACTATTCGTAACTTTGAGCAGTGCAGTTTCCGTCGAGATTTTTGGTCTGAAACCATGTTGGTTAATAGATAATAGTCTATTTGACTCTAAATATGACATAATTTAGCATGCAACATTTTTTTCTAATATTTTAGAGAAAATGGGTAGCAGGAAAATGGGACGATAGTTTGTCACATCTTCTCTGTCCCCCTTTTTATGCAGAGGTATTACATGTAATTTTTTCCAAGAGTCAGGAAACTTTTTAGTAACAATGGAAATGTTCATGATAGTTAGAATATAAGATACAATCATGGGTAGGGCATCTTTGATGAACTGAAATGGTATAACATCTGGACCATGAGAGCCTTAGTTTCTTAGGCTCTTTATGGTAAGAATTAGGGTAGCACAATCGATAGGATTTATCTTGAAGTACTCTCTTGTGCTTACATTGGAAGAATTGTCCTTTAAGCAATTACTCATATTCACTGAATTGATGTTTTCTTGTGTTTTCTCATATGTATTTTTGCCAACATTAGCAAAATAGTTATTAAAGTTTTCAGCTTTGTCTTTCAACTCCGTAATATTTTCATAACATTCTGAGGTAGTCTTTTCATTTGGTATCATGCTTCTTATCACTTTCCATGTTGCTGCTGTATCATGTCTAGAGTCATTAAATTATTTTTTGTAAAAGTCTTTTTTACTTACATTGATGAGAGATCTGGCATGTTTCTTTTCTGTTTTATAACGTTCTCGGAGAGTCATATCATATCTATTATATTTTAGCTCTTTTTGTATTTGATTTCTGATTAGCATTGCCTCTTTGCTGTCATTAGTTAGCCAGGGGCTGAGCGGTGGATTATTTTTCTTGTTACAATGGGTGCACAACTAGCTAAGCATTCACAGAAGGCTTCTGTTAGAATCTTAACCCGCAAATCGACGTTATCTGTGTTTTAAAGTCTATTAAGTGCATTTGTCTTTTTGATTAATGTTTCACAAAAGATATAAGGGGAGTAATTTTTTGACACCAGAATGTCTTGAAGAGAGGCTTCCTTTTGGGCTTGTTTATGTTTAGCATAGCAATGTTGAGCTCGTGGTCTGCAATTGGGCAGGGAACTACGTCCCAATAGGGTATACTTTCCACTTTATTTGTTATTATCAGATCTATTTGAGTCCTAGAATTAGGGGTTATGCAGGTCGGGTTGTCACTATTTGTGTTAACTTCATAGTGTTGATCACTCTTTTCATTTTGTTATCTGCTGAGAGCAAGTCATCATTAAAGTCACCAAGTATGTATATGGGTTTATGGCGCACACAGATATTTCTGAATGTGTCTAGCAGATGACTGAATAAACTGGTAGGTGCTTTAGGGTAATGATAAACACACCCTACAATGAAAGATGGAAGTTTCTGATACTGCTTAGTGATCCATAAATCTTCGAGCTTTTCAGATTTTTCTAGACCTGTGGTTATTTCTGATGCACTAGGATAATTTCTAACATAAATACAGACCCCACCCCCTCAGCCATGGTCATTGCAAAATATTTTAAACTCTGGGATATTCACATATTTATTTTCAGTTGTAGGAAGAAGCCTAGTTTCACTTACACAGAGGATGTCTATGCTGTAGTCTTTTGTTAGCATTAGTATTACCTCAACATGGGCGAGAAGGGACTGAGCGTTCACATGTACTAATGTTACATTCTTACCATGTTTCATCAGGCTGGTATCCATAGTCATAGTTGTAGTTTGTTCTTGGAATTGTCCATGATGTGTTTCGACTGTGTGATTCTGCTGGGAATTCAGCATTATAGTGTGTTCTGGGGTTAGCCTATGGATCCTGGTGTGTGTACCTGCCTTTGGATGGGTAACGCTGATTTAAGTACGTGCAATGGTATGATCGGGCCTTCCCAAAGTTTGTATGCCTAGGTGAGTGTCTAGGGTTGTAAGAGCCATTTCTCCAGGAGAAGTCTCTTGTGCATGGACGACGATAAGAGAGGTTTGTATTGTGTCTCTTTCTGTAGTCTCGCGGATAGGGGATCGTTTCATAAGCTCTGCTGTTTATTTTGGTATGACTGTAGTTTGGGATATTTTATAGATAACCCAGGTTGTGTCCATTGTTTGCCCCTGCGAAATGGCTGGACAATTGTGCCTGTGGGGCATTGATTCAATTTGTAAGCCACATATTCAAATCCTTTCGATATCGTTATTGCGAAGGAGACCCAATTTGGTTTGCGAGAGAGCTCCTTAATCAAGACTTCTTCAGAGGGAATGCCTTGATTTGTCAATATATTTCGTATCTCTCTCTTAAAGGGGTTGCCAGGAATGCGAATATATATTTGAGCTGTAACCCTTGCACTTGCATTATTGGGTAACTGTGGCTGTGGGGGAGAGGACTTCGATGGAATGTTTAGATTAGAGACTGCTTCTATTTTGTCTTTTCTGTTTTCTTCATTGTTTTGCAGCCTATTGCTGGGTTGGTTATTTGTGCTGGAAGGTGTAATTTGGTTGCCCTTGTTAGTGATAGTTGCTGTGTTGTTAGGAGTAGTGGAGATGGGCTCTATATCTTCTTCGTTGTTGTGCAACCCTTTACCAGGTTGGTTATTTGTGCTGGGAAGAATCTTGTTCTGGTTAGTGCCTGTTGTTGTGTTGTTAGGAGTAGTGGGAAAGGGCGCTGTTGTTTCTTCACTATTTTGTAACCTGTTACTGAGTTGGTTATTTATGCCAGATGGTGTATTCAGGTTGTCTTGTTGACTATCACTTTTATCTGCATCCACCTCTTCTTTACTACCACTGTCACATTCGTCTTTCAATGCACTGAAGGAATTGTGAGTAGAGACAGAAAACATAGTTTGCAAAACCTGAGGGATGTTGATAGAAGGGACATCATCGTTGTTAGGTGACAGCACTGAATTGAAAGGTGGAAATGTTTCTAATAGCAGTTTCAACCTAGAATTATCTCTTTTAAGTAGGACAATGTCTGATTCTAGCAAACCCACCTTGTGTTGTAAGGCTTTCACCTCTTCAGCATATAAAAGCAACTTCTTGCAAAAAGCTTTGCTCTTAATATACCCTAGTATAAGCAAATATAACTTTACAGGTCATCTGTTTGTCAGAATTGCCACTATCCATACAAAAAAAAAAAACTTATATGCAGGGGCTTCCTTAGAAGAAAACGGATCAAGCGTTCATGAAAGCTAATTACACAGACAGTTATACATTTACCATCACATGCAAAAATAAAAATGTTAGACTCGGCTTCCAATACAGAACATAAAGAAGCAATAAATTTGTGCTAAAGCCGAAACAGACCCTAAATGCACAATAACTGTTATACAGCAGAAGACGGCCCTCGGCATTACTCCACTATTAGGCTGCTGTATACAGATCTTCATGGATTTCAAAGAAATGGAAGAATAATATAACTAAAAGGACTTAAATAAGTAAATAATAAATATGGATGTAAAAATATCACGGGAACTAAGATGCATCTCCATCACATCCCATTTCTGTCATTATCATGATAAACCAAAATGATCAGTCCTTGTCAAATTGATTCCTGGAAGGTATATTCTTAACAACGTCTTTTTTTTTTTTTTTTTTTTTTTTACAGGACTAACAACCTTTGCGCAATACTACAACCTTGACAAGAAGGTGGGTGAGGAGAGAGCCGAGATTAGAGGAAATTAGTGCATTGTTCAGCAGAAAGTTTGCTGTCAGGACATCTCGCTACACATCTGAATATAAATATTCAAGATAAGTCGCTACATTTTGGAAATCGGGCTTAATTATGTTGATACAGTTTGGGCAAACATATCACATATCTATTCCACAAAGTTTTGGGCAAACACATTACATTTTATATCTTACCTTGTTTTATTATTTATGAGAAAAACAAACAGTATTAATCTAGACATTTCAAGTTATAATAAGGGGTTTCTCAGTCAGATAGAGTGAATAATTCTAATTAGCTGCTATAATGCAGCTGGGTTCATCCAGTG